>PVJC01001688.1:0-49518 GCA_004026665.1 Murina feae | reverse complement strand
CCCCCACCCCCTGAGTGACAAATTTTTGTGCACTGGGCCCCTAGTGTTGATAATAATAGTTTTAGGCTAGGCAGTCTTCCATAGATATTACAATAATTATCTGATTTAATTTCACAACAATCATAAAAGGTATGCAAAAATGATAAGATGAAAATTATGATAATACTATTTTTAGATTGGGTTATGTGACCTCTTTATTCATTTTAAACTTCCCAAAGCATTTGTGATCACTCTGTAGAACCAGTGTACAAACTACAATCGGAAAGAAATCGGTGGTATTTTTACAGCATGTGAACACAACCGTCTGATTTATAGTTCAATCTGTTAATGCACTCTGTTATTAGGCCACCTGGCAGTTTTATGCATTGTGAATTTAAAGAGGAGCTCAATGTAACATAAGCTTTACAAGCTGGAGAAATATTATTGAAATGAAACATGAATGAGGACTATTTAAACAATAAAATAATATGTATAGACTATATATTTTTTAGATTTAGTTAATACGTACCTTAGGTATAAATTCTGAAATAAGTTGAGGTTCTTATGAGACTATAAAGATGAAATTCAAAATAAACTTATTATTATACTATTGTTAATCACATAGTATTCATGTGCTTATAGAGAAGAAAAATACAGCCCCAAATTCCTCAGAAAAATTAAGATCACCTATCAACTACATTTTCTTTTAGTACAGACAGAAGTGTACTTTGGGAAGTGCTGTCAGAATGATAAGCCAGAATTGGGAGGTGAAAAAAACCCTGTAACTTACTGATCATTTCTTTTATGACTCTCAATTTTATTATCATTTAAGGAATTTGATCTAACATTGCTGAAGAACAAAATAAGGTCTGTATCAAGATAATCCCAGAAAATATGTCAATAAGATTAAACAGTGGCATAACAATGAATCTGTATTAGACTTGAAAAAAATATATCTACTGTAATGCAATGATATTTGCCCTATATTGTTCTAAATACTAATATATCAAATAGTAGTTCCTGTAGTATATGAAAAGTAATATTGTGAAAAGTAATATGTTATGAAAAGCATTATATGTAAGCAGGATTCTTTACAATGATCCATGAAATTTGGGCTTGGTTTATTTAATTTTAGTCCCTTTCATTGTAGTCCCTTTCAATAAATTTATGAACTAAAGTTATAAGATAGTTGTTATATTTGTTCAGACATTACACTATAATCAAACTTCATCATTCTCATCAGGATTTTAAAGGGATCTGCTTATATGATCCATATTGATATAATTTTGAAATATATTTGTTATTATGGCTTAAGGGAAATTATGCTTTTATATAAACATATCTATTTTCTCTCAGTTCAAAACTATGAAAATGTGAAATATTAATGAGCTCTATATTTTGAATTATAAAACATTTCACAAATAATTATGAAAAATAATGGCTTTTCAAATAGATATTTATTTCTTTAACATGTATGGGGAAGTATTGAAACTGCTTCTTATTGTGTCAATGTTTTTCAAATATTTAACTGTCCAGTGGGAAAAAAGTGACATACATTTTCTTATACATTAGAAGCAAAATCAGATATTAAATATATCAATTAACTATTATGATATGCTTTTAATCTTAACATTGATTTTACCATTAGATATTTGGATTCTACATCTTAATTCTGCTATTTCTGTTCAATCTTCTGGTTATAATACTTCAATTTAGAGATTTGATTACTTAATGCCCAACCTTTTCTTACAGATAAAGAAAACTATGAAAATAAACAATCATTTAATAAATTCAATTCCCCCACGCATTAATCATGGTATGTTACTTGGTTTAGCTTTTGTGAGTTGGTGTTTAGATACTTCGTATTGTGCCACTTACGAAGGTGACTGTGTATTTTTTGCCCATGTAATGTGCCCTGAAGACTTTTGGTTAGGGAACTTGAGGAGGTCACAGGAGATGATAAAATTCACTTCACTGAAGTGTACTGGTTATGAAAATTGCTTGTTCCAGTGGGCAATTTCACTACTTCATTTATATCATAAGTGCTCATTGTGCTTCCACTGGCTGGGATCTGACCCCTATATTTCTCATTTTCCTTCTGAAATGTGGGTCAGCAATGTTGTCAGATTCCTTCTCTCCTGTAAAACATTTTATTTTTAAGTATGTGACACAGGAGCTTTCTGAAAGAACAGGTTAAAAAAAAAAAAAGTCCTGCTGGTTGGCGTTTATGACTCAGAGAAGTATCATTGCCATTGACCTCACAACTCTTCTTAAATAGTCAGAGAAGGGCAACAAAATTGTCAATTAGGCTTCCGGGGAAGAGAATTCAGCCCTACTCAGCTCGTGCTTGGCAGCATAACTATGCAGATCTGGCTTCTATATGAGAGGCTGTTCAAACCTATAATAACAAGGGCTCAACAAATTAGAACTTCCTTTTTCAAGAGCAGATTTAGAAGCAGTTGATTTGTTATACACTTATTAAAAGGTGTTTGCAGCATTTAAATGTTACTGCAGAGAGTCAGCCTAATTCTTTGATTCACAAATCAGAGGTCAGGCTTCTACAAAGCTTTAAGAAGTCCTTTCCTGTTTTCATAGAGATGGTGGTTAAAGACATTTTTTTTTTTTTTTTTGCCTCTTCTCTTTTTTCTGAGATGCATTCAATACTTTTCTGAGATAGCATTAAGTTAAGGAGGATTTATCAGTACCAGTAACCAGTTACTAAGAAAACTGATACTCTGACCCACCAACCACTTTCTAAGATTTAGTATTCAGTATACTCATTGAATAATAATAATAATAATCTGAGTATTCATCTTGAGAGAAACCAAGATGGCAGCATAGGTAAACACCTAGAATTGCTGCCTCGCACAACCATTTCAAAACCACAACAAAAATAAAAAAATGGAAATCACCCAGACCCAAAGGAAGGCTGGCTGAGTGGAAATTCTACAACTAGAAAGAGACTGAGACTCAGAGGAGGTGCGGAAGTAAAGTGCAGAGGTACGGAGGTGCACGCAAATAGGGCTCATGGAAAGGACTGGAGACTGAGGACGCTGTTCTCTTTTTCAATCCGGAGGGAGTCACAAGCTTCCGACGGCTCTGAACTCCAGTTCCAGGTGAGTTTCTGGGGACCCAGACTCACACGGGGAGAAGCTGGACTGTGTAACACCGGGAGGAACTCCAGAGCGGCTTTCTCTCGGTGGTGCCGAGGGACACTGAGAACCAGTGCCTCTTAGGGCAGGCCTGAGAATCAACCATAGCTATTTGCTCTGCTTTGTTGATTCCCTGAGACCCTGCCCCACCCAAGCTGTGCACAGAGGCTTTTGCACATGAAAGGCTGGGTAGCCTTAGGCAAAGGCTAAATTAGCATCTCTTTAGAGATCTAAAAGCCAGTGTACCCAGTTGTCAGAGCAGGACCACCCAGATTTCAAATCCTCAGATCTATAAGGGACATACTCAGGAGGCAGACTCAGGGAGCACCAAAGCCAGACTGAAGCAAGTCTTGCCCCATAAGGGTGTCTCCAGCAAAGAAGTTCTCCCACCATAGACACAGCTGATTCTCACAGGGAAGTGGCCTGGAGGTCAATTCCTCCCAGTGATATCAACAACAATCAAAACTGTGCACAAAGCTACAAAGAAGTTCACCAAGAGTGTCCACCTCAGGTAACTGGGGAGGCTGAGCCACTGGGCCCTATAGGATGCCTAGCACAGAAAGCTACTCTATCAATGCAGGGAAGCAGCCAAAATGTGGAGACAAAGAAACAGGTCACAAATTACAGAAATGGAGGAAAGTAAATGACTGGATATAGAGTTCAAAACCAAGGTTATAAGGTTTTTCAAGAATTTTCTAGAGACAGCTGATAAATTTAGTGAGACCCTAGAGGATATGAAAAAGGACCAGATAGAAATGAAGCATACATTGACTAAAATAAAGAAAAAATATACAGAGATCCAACAGCAGATTAGAGGATTACAAGAATCAAGTCAAAGATTTAAAATACGAAGAAGAAAAAAAAAAATCCACCCAGAAAAGCAAAAAGAAAAAAGAATCCAAAAACATAAAGATAATGTAAGGAGCCTCTGGGACAACTTCAAGCATACCAACATCAGAATTATAGGGGTGCCAGAAGAAAAGAGACAGCAAGATATTGAAAACCTATTTGAAGAAATGACAGAAAACTTTGCCTACCTGGTGAAAGAAACAGACTTTCAAGTCCAGGAAGTGCAGAGAATCCCAAACAAAAGGAATCCAAGAAGGACCACACCAAAACACATCACAACTAAAATGCCAAGAGCAAAAGACAAGGAGAGAGTCTTAAAAGCAGCAAGAGAAAAGCAGTCAGTTACCTACAAGGGGGAACCCATATGATTATCAGCTGATTTCTCAACAGAAACTTTGCAGGTCAGAAGTGAGTGGCAAGAAATATTCAAAGTGCTGAGTAGTAAGAACCTACAACCAAGATTACTCTACCCAGCAAAGCTATCATTCAGAAATGAAGGTCAGATAAAGAGCTTCACAGATAGGAAAAGGTAAAGGAGTTCATCATCACCCAACCAATATTATATGAAATGCTGAAAGGAATCCTTTGAGAAGAGGAAGGAGAAGGAAAAGTAAAGATAAAAATTATGAACAACAAATATATATCTATCAACAAGTGAACCTAAAAATCAAGTGAATAAAAAAATCTGATGAACAGAATAAACGGGTGAATAGAATAGAGTCAGGGGCATAGAAAAGGAGTGGCCTGACAATTCTCAAGGGGAAAGGGGTGTTAGGGGTGTGGGAAGAGACTGGACAAAAATCGTACACTTATGGATGAGGACAGTGGGGGGGCGGGGTAAGGGCAGAGGGTGGGGTGGGAACTAGGAGGAGGGGAGCTATGGGGGGAAAAAAGAGGAACAACTGTAATAATATGAACAATAAAGATTTTAAAAAATAATAATTAGATTTTTAAATAAAAGAGTAATGTGTAAATTGACCCTCACTCCATTACACCTATGCCAGCCCACCAACCAATCAGAGTGGCTGTATGCAAATTAGCCCAGCCAAGATGGCAGCTATTAGCCACAGAGCTAGAGCAAACAGGAGGCCTCCTTTGCACCAGAAATGGAGGAAACTGCCTACCTAGGCTGGCTGGGCCTCTGCTCAGGGCAACAAAGTTTCAATTATAGAAGATAAATAAACCCCAGAAACCTGATTCCAGCCAGCCTCACTGGGACGTTGGGTCAGTGGGAGCTGTGGCCAGCCTGCAAACAGTCATTAGCCTTTCACTCAGGCTGGCTAGGCACCCCAGGAGGGGACAACCCCCCTTGAAGGGGATGAGGGCAGCCTGAAAACAGCCATCAGTTCCTCACCCAGATTGGCCAGGCACCCCGGGGGAGGGGGACACACCCACCTTGAGGGGGCTGTGACCAGCCTGAAAACTGTCATCAGCCCCTCACCCATGCTGGCCAGGCACCCCAGCAGGAACCCCACCCTGATCTGGGACACCATTCAGGGCAAACCAGCTGACACTCACCCATGTACCAGGCCTCTATCCTATATGATTCTTTATAATAAAAGGGTAATATGCAAATTGTCCCTAACAGCAGATGACTGGAAATGACTGGTCACTATGACACACACTGACCACCAGGGGGCAGATGCTCAATTCAGGAGCTGCCTCTGGTGGTCAGTGCACTCCCACAGGGGGAGCTCTGCTCAGCCATAAGCCAGAAGGCTGCCAGTACAACCGTGGTTATGGGAGCCTCTCCTGCCTCCTCAGCAGCACTAAGGATGTCCGACTGCAACTTAGGCCTGCTCCCCGCTGGCAAGTGGACATCCCCCGAGGGCTCCCAGGCTGCCAGAGGGATGTCTGACTGCCATCTTAGGTCTGATCACCCAGGGAATGGGCATAAGCCAGCATGTGGATATCCCTCGAGGGTTCCCAGACTGCGAGAGGGCACTGGCCAGGCAGAGGGGACCCCCCCCCACCGAGTGCACAAATTTTTGTGCACTGGGCCTCTATTAATAATAATAATCTAATATAATAAAAGAGTAATATGAAAATTAACCATCACTCTGAGACACCCAAGCCACGCCCAATAGCCAAGCCATGCCCAACAGCCAATCAGAGCAACTATATGCAAATTAACCCAGCCAAAATGGTGGTTAATTTGTATACACAGGCACGGATCGAAGACTGAAGACAGCCTAGAAGGAAGCCAAGTGCTACAGAAGGGAGCCAAGTGGCAGAGAAGGGAGGGAGTGAGTTAGCGGAGACAGGAGGAAGCAAGGCAGCAGAAAAGGGAGCCGAGGCAGCAGAGATGGGAGGAAATGAGGCAGCAGAGAAGGGAGGAAGTGAGGCAGCAGAGAAGGGAGCGAACCCCCTTCTCTGCTTCACTCCAGTTCAGGAAGCCCTATTCATGCAGGAATCTTCCTGCAATGGGCTTCTAGGAAGAAGAAGAAGAAGAAGAAGAAGAAGAAGAAGAAGAAGAAGAAGAAGAAGAAGAAGAAGAAGAAGAAGAAGGAGAAGGGGGAGGAGGAGGAGGAGGAGGAGGAGGAGGAGGAGGAGAAGGAGAAGGAGAAGGAGAAGGAGAAGGAGAAGGAGAAGGAGAAGGAGAAGGAGAAGGAGAAGGAGAAGGAGAAGGAGAAGGAGAAGGAGAAGGAGGAAAAAAAAGTAAATTCAATAATAAATTATTACTGGTCTTTATATATTTTTTAAAATCTTTAGTGTTCAAATTATTACAGTTGTTCCTCTTTTTTCCCCCATAGCTCCCCTCCTCCCAGTTCCCACCCCACCCTCTGTCCTTACCTCCCCCTCACTGTTCTCATCCATAGTTGCACGATTATTGTCCAGTCTCTTCCTGCACCCCCAACACCCTTTTCCCCCAAAAAATTGTCAGTCCACTCCCTTTCTATGCCTGTGATTCTATTCTATTCAACAGTTTATTCTGTTCATCAGATTTTTTATTCACTTGATTTTTAGATTCACTTGTTGATAGACATGTATTTGTTGTTCATAATTTTTATCTTTACTTTTTCTTCATCCTCTTCTCAAAGGATACCTTTGAGTATTTCATATAATATTGGTTGGGTGATGAACTCCTTTAGCTTTTTCTTGTCTGTGAAGCTCATTATCTGACCTTCAATTCTGAATGATAGCTTTGCTGGGTAAAGTAATTTTGGCTATAGATTCTTGCTATTCATCACTTTCAATATTTCTTGCCACTCCCTTATGAGAAATCGGCTGACAGACATATGAGTGCCCCCTTGTAGGTAACTGACTGCTTTTCTCTTGCTGCTTTTAAAATTCTCTCTTTGTCTTTTGCTCTTGGAATTTTATTTATGATGTGTCTTGGTATGATCCTCTTTGGATTCCTTTTGTTTGGGATTCTCTACACTTCCTGGACTTGAAAGTCTATTTCTTTTACCAGGTAGGGGAAGTTTTCTGTCATTATTTCTGCAAACAGGTTTTTAATATCTTGCTCTCTCTCTTCTGGCACCCTTATAATTCTGATGTTGGCACACTTAAAGTTGTCCCAGAGGCTCCTTACATTGTCTTCACATTTTTGGATTCTTTTTTCTTTTTGCTTATCCATTTGGGTATTTTTTGCTTCTTCGTATTTCAAATCTTTGACTTGATTCTTGCGTTCCTCTAATCTGTTGTTGGATCTCTGTATAATATTCTTTATTTCAGTCAGTGTATGCTTAATTTCTAGTTGGTCCTTTTTCATATTCTCAATGGTCTCATTAGATACACTGAGGGTCTCACTAAGTTTATCAGTGGTTTCTAGAAAATTTTTGAAAAAACTTATAACCATGGTTTTGAACTCTATATACTGTCATTTGCTTTCTTCCTTTTCTTTCATTTGTGATCTGTTTCTTTGTCTCCACATTTTGGCTGCTTCTCTGGGTTGATAGAGTGGCTTTCTGTGTTAGGTGATCACTGAGAGGAAATGACCTCCAAGCCACTTGGTTATGCGAATAAGCTGTGTCTATAGTGGTAAACTTCTGTGCTGGAGACACTCTTATAGGGCAAGAGTTGTTTCAGTGGGGCTTTGGTGGTCATGTAGTCTGCCCCGAGCATGTCCCTTATGAATCTGAGGAGTTGTGTTTAGGATTGTACCACTCAGACCGCTGGGTACGCTGGCACTTGTATCTCCTATGCTATTTTAGCCTTTGCCTGAGGCTACTCAGCCTTTTATATGCAAAAGCCTCTGCGCAGCTTGGATGGGGCGGACTCTCGGGGAGTCTACAGGGAAGAGCAACCAGTTTCTCAGCCCTGCCCTAAGAGGCACCAGGTCTCAAGCCGCTTTGGAGTTCCTCCTAGTGCCTGGTGGTGCCAGACAGTCCAGCTCCTCCCCATATGGTTCTGAGTCCCCAGAAACTCGCCTGGAACTGAAGTTCAGAGCTGTCAGGAGCTTGTGCCTCCCTCTGGTATGAAAATGCTGCCAGCCCTTTCCGAGAGCACCTTCACACGTGCCTCTGTACCTCTGCACTTTATTTCTGCACCTCCTCTGAGTCTCAGTCTCTTTCTAGTTGTAGAATTTCCACTCAGCCAGCCTTCCTGTGGGTTTGGGTGGTGTCTGTTTTTTCTTTTCATTGTTGTTTTAAAATGGTTGTGCATGGCCTCAATTCTGGTGTTTACCTATGCCGCCATCTTGGTTTCTCCCCTGAATTAAATCCTCTTATAAATAGTTCAACATGAATGAATTTTCTAACTCTCTCCTCACCTGGAAGGCAGAGGACCGTGCCACCGATTCGGCGGCAGTGGCGGAGGGAGACGGCAGGCGGCCCCGGTGGGCAGACAGGAGCGTGGCTGGCTGGAGGCAGAGCCGTGGTCTCCAGCTTCGACAGCGGTGACAGTGATGGAGCTCTGGTCTGTATATTTTTATATTTTGCCAATCACCACACTTTGTGATTTAAATAAATACCAATTGCTCTTAGGTTAAGAATAAAGTAATAGAAAAAATATATAACTGAATTAAAAATCAAGGGAGAAAGTAAATAGTCAATATAGTATGTAGAAGGAAATAGTCAATACGTTCCATTTTCTGCCAAGTCACCATCCTAAAACTGGGCTGCAGCACGTTAATCCAGGTGATGCCTATTTAAAGTATTGTCCTTCCTGGAGAAAATTGTTTCTAGTCTTACACAATAGTAACCTGAGCCATTTGTTTCATTTGTATGTGAACTTTTACCAGGCCTAGACCTGTTTCTCAAAGGGAGAGGCTGAGCAGAAGAGATGGGACAGGGGCCAATGCTGCTTGCTTGGTCTGTAAGAGAATGACTTTCCCTTCATGGAAAGAAAGCCAGTTATAATAATGCTACCTTGAGACAAACAATAGAGGCCCACTGTAGTGACTGCCAGAAACGGAATTAGGAAATCAGAAGAATAACAACAGCTGGGCTGGGTCTTGTATTGGTCACCTATTGCTCTCTTTCCTTCCCAGCCAGAAGGTCTTTCTTCTCTCTCTTGGTGTAATATGTGTGCACAATATCCCAAGCACACATTTGCATCGGAGTCTGAATTCCTTACCCAATTAGTGCTATGATGTTATCACAAGTCATTTGGAACTGAATTGTAGTAACTACTACCCAGGACGGTCTCTGCTCTCTGAGAATAGCTGTAAGGTTGAATACACCAGGAAAAAGACCTAAAAAAATTCATCCTAGAAAATAATGACAATATGGATAGTTTATTAGAGTGCTAGAGCCGGATTGAGCCCCAAATGTGTCTGTTACCTAAACTGGGAATAGTTAAATAAATTCACAAGGGTGCCATACATTAAACAAAGAAGAAAAGGGTTGGCTATCTATCAAAAAGACCTCGTGAAACTCTTCACAGAGATTGTGCAATAAATGTGTCATCAAGTGCAGGCACAGAAAACATGCATTGAAAGAGAGTTATTAGCCTTCATTTTTATATATAATAAAAATCTATTGTGGAGATGTGTCTAATTTTTGAACACGTAAGCCCCCCTTTACAAACAGGTTAAAGCTATATTCCAGCTGTTCCATGACCCAGTAGGAACTATTCCATTTTCTTATCTCTGTATGTGCATTCACATATGCATAGTCAGATCCAAATTGATTGATTTGGCCATGTTTTATGTTGACCATTATAATGAAAGAAGATAAAAGAGTATATCTCAATAGATTTATTGTTAGCTTATTCTAAATTATCTGCAGATATTTTAAAAAATTAGTTTACCTAAGAATTCCCACTATTGTAATCTCACTACTTGCTTTCATTTTTGTCTTCTATTCCATGGGGTATGTGATTCATGCAAAAAGTCCAACTCCTACGCACCATAAAACTATTGACTCAGAATAATTGTTTGTACACACACACACACACACACATACACACACACCCTTCAGGTTTATTACTTTACCAAGAAGTTTCCTTGGTGTTTAGGGATTTCCCAGGAAGTATCTAGCCATAGGAGGTAGAACTGTTGTCACCAATAGTTCTGGATCAGTATATTTTTAACTTGCCTGGGTCTTTCAGCTGAGTCATTTGCTCTGGGGAAGAGAAAAGAAAATGAAAGGCAAAGAGCAGAATAGTAATAGCTGAATTCTTACACACACTGGGACAAAAACCACGCAGAATTTGGAATTATCTAGGGGAAACACAGTAGGACTATCCCCTCATTCTTTCATCCTTTGGTAAAATATGTGTGCAGATGAAGTACCTGTCTTTCAGGTTAGTACACATTTTAACACATGCTGATTGCATAGTATATGCTATAAGACAGTATGTAAACTTCTGCCTTTTAGAAGCTGGCAAAGAAGCAACACTCAGAAAGTTACCATTGTTTTCCCACTCTGCACTGTGGGATGTTGCTATATACTCAGGTGACCAGACGTCCCGCTTTTGGTGAGACAGTCCCGATTTTTAACAATTTGTCCTGCGTCCAGTGGCATTTTAAAGAAGTCCCGATTTTTGGAAAGAATGCACAACAAACTAAGGAATGGCAGGAGAACAGGAAGGGAATATTGTTTTTCAGCAGCCAAGCAGTCAATGGTGTCCCGCTTTACCAATATTAAAATCTGGTCACCTTATTATATACATTATTTCACTTATTCCTCACAGTGACCTTTTGATAGGAGATTTCAGCACTGTCCACATTTCCGAGGGAGAAAGCAGTACTGTTCCAATAGAGATTTGCTTTTCCAAGCAGCAGTGCGTTTTGCTGAAGCTCAAAAGGCTAGGATCCAAATTATAAAAATTTCAAATAATTTACCTAAAAAGTAGGAACATGATAAAAAGAAAGGAAAACTTCACTTTGGGGAAAGTCATCTCATCATTCGCAGAGTGGCCTCCCTCTCAGCAAATGGATGCATGCATGTAGAGCTGTACATCCTTGAGCCTCTCTTCAGACACTGGCCGAGTAACTTCTCCTCATGCAGCAGGCCCTCACTAATGATTAATAGTCTGCCTCTGGAGATCCGCAGACGCCCCTGACTTAGCTGAGGGTAAACCTGGCTGCCAGACTGCAAGTCTGGGAGTGGAGCCACCAAGAGCGCGGAGGTAATACTGTTCCTTCTTGCGCTCTGTTCCTTCTTGCTCAAACGTGTCTGTAACTGCTGGAGCTGGGAGCGCTCGACCCAGACCTCTAATACACAGGTGTTTTATCTTAGACAAAAACAGTACCCAAATGCAACTTCATTTTTGCAGAATTATCTTCTTACCATCATCACGTGCTTCCTGTTGCCTAGATAATAAAGCCAGAGCCTTTATTAATTAGACTTCGCTTGACACATCTGCCTGAGGGGAAGCTAAATGATTTGCCGTGGTACTTCCAGGCCCGGTAGAAGAACCAAAGAGATATCTGCAGTGGTTGCCAAGGATCCCAGATCACTGGGATTGGAGACTGCCAAACAGACCCCAGCAGTGTGAGATGGCAACACTGCCAACCCTGCCCCTAACCCCGGAGGCCTGGACATACCTGAGTCACCATGTCTGCCGGATATCCCCATCCTGCCTCAGGACAGGCAAAGAGGACTGGCTAGGGATGTGTTGAATGCAGTTTTATCAACTTTGCCTCCCCAACACAGCCCAGAGGAATAAGTCCCTTGAAAGAGTTATTCCTTGAGAGAACAGAATAAGGTGTTGCAACACCAATGAGGATTTTAGTGGACAATTTGCTCCGAAGTCCCCGGCACAGTCGTGGGTGAGGAACACTGACGTCCAGTTGTCCAGGGTGTGACCAGGTGTGGGAGAGTGGAAAGCTACCAGAAAGAAACCAGACACCACTTCCTGAGACGGTTGACCAGTGAAACACTGAGAGAAGCCAGAGCCCTGTCTCATGTGGCTAGGTCACCCTGCCCAGCGACTGGACTGCTCAAAGCTGCCACCAGCCCACTGTGCGCCACACTGTAGGAATAAGTGACCTGGGGCTAATATCTGCTTAATTGCTTTGGGAGGGTGGAATAGCTTACCATTTGTTATGCTCCTTTCTCAGGAAAGCGAACAATAATTTTGTTCAAATTCTGGAACAGCTATTGGCTAATTAGGGATAGTCACTGCATTCACTCCAACTTGGAGGGCTGGCCCAGGAGAACATTATTAACAATTCCAACTGAAGATTCCTTTTAATATAATTTTTAAATCTATTTTTTCAAATCTTGACTCTTCTGAAGATCTCTAATCATTGGTAACACCAGTGACTATATAAAATAGAATTACTCTGTTATTTCTTTTCCAAATTTATACTTGAATCAAAGTGTCAATGCTGTAGAAGAGTTTTATTACAAAACTAGAGGCCCAGTGCATGAAATTCATGCATGGGTGCTGTCCCTAGGCATGGCCAACGATCGAAGTGTGAGCATCTATCATGGAAGGGCAGGTCCCAGGTGACCTCTGGGCCCTTGGAAGTACCTGGGCCCCTGGGACCCCACGAAACACCCTCTGCCTGAGTCACGGCACCCTAGTCCCCATGTGGAGATGTGGTGAGCATGGCCAGATGCCGTGGGCTGGGGCACAGCGTGGGCAGTGTGCTCTTTTCTGGCTGGCCTCAAAGACTGACTCCTGTGTGAACCCATGGGGAGCTCAACCAGCCCCTGTGGTCTTGGTGGCTGCACCCTGACTCACCAGGAAGAGGCTGCATGGGTGTGGGGTAGGCTCCTCGCAGGCTCCCAGCACCTGAGTGCAGAGGCTTGCTTGGCGTGCAAGCCCTAGTGTCCCAGGGAAGGGTAGGAGGGGTAGTGAGAGTGAGCTCAGCAGACACCCCACATTCTCAACACACCCCATCACCCTACCCCTAGGTAGCCGGCAAGAGGTCACAGTGCGTCACTGATGTCCACCATGTTCTTCACCACCCACTGGTGGTCAGTGCATGTCATAGCAAGTAGTCGAACTCCTGGTTCCCTGTCAAACGACTGCGCGAGGGGATAATTTGCATATTAGGCTTTTATTATATAGGATTATCTGACTTCAAGCCTCATAAACAATTTATTCAATTAGTATTCACAAATTTTTTATTAAAAAAGGAGAAAAATCAGCAGGAGGGTGCCTAATAATCACATCAATATATATGCTGGTTTTCTTTTTTCCTTTTAAATTCTATGCCTTCACAGACTTCAGATGCTAAAAAAGAAAGTGAATATTAAATGAGGAGAATTTTTAAATTATGTAAAATTTCTACCTACAATAGTGATGTGTAGGGAAAAGTATCTATATATATAACAAGCCAGCTACCCTAATGGCCCTAATGACCTAATGACTATTGGTATGATCCCCACTGGAGCCAGCAAACCAGCCCAATCAGGGTGTGGGGTCGGACAGCCAACCTCACAGCCCCTCCCTTCTGCCAGTCTGCCTCTGATTGAACTCTCCACCCTAATCAAGAGCAGGGTGGCCAAAAGCTGCTTCCTTTCCCCCCCCCCCCAACCCCACCTCAATCAGGCTTTCCCACCAAGATAGGCCTGCACTCCCCTCCCCCTGGCTGCCCCACCCCTGGTTGCACCCGCTACCCCAATAGGGGTCAGAGATGGCTGTCTGGCCTACCTCCTGGAGCCCTTCCCCTCAGCCAGCCATGCTTCCGTATGGGCCCTCACCACCCTGATGAGCCTACATCCCCTCCCTTTGGCCAGCCCCATCCCTGATCACCTCCTACCCCATAGGGGGCAGGGTTGGCCAACCAATCTCCTGCAGCCCTTCCCCCCATCCAGCCCCATCCCATTCATGGCCCCTCCCCCAGGCTACTGGTCCCTGATCAGCATCCCTACTGCATTCGGGAATGGGTTCAGCCAGCCAACCACTCACTGCTCCTTCCCCCAGCTGGCTCGGCCTTGATCAGGCCCCAATCTGGCCCTGATTAGGACAGGCTGGCCGGCCAACCTCCCACCATCTCCTCCTCCCAACAGGTCCAGTACTGATCTGCCCAGATTGGGCCAGGCTGGCCAGCTGGACCCCAACCATGCATGAATTCGTGCACTGGGCCTCTAGTACTATTATAAAACTTTTTTAAGGTATCATGATTATTATTATAAAATAACTTGTGCTATAGAAAAGATAAATTTGTCAATCTTAGAAGCCAGTTCAATCAGCAAAAAAAAAAAAATTGCATTATGATTTTTAAGAAAGGTAATGTGCAAAGGCTATAGCTACTCTGGACACTTCCCTAGATTTTACAGTTGAATTGGAACAGATGGAGGGATGAGGGGAGAAAATGGTTTACACTCAGCCACGCCAACCTGACCAACTGATGGTAAAGGATAATAATCTGAAAGAACATTGGGTGTTATAAGGGTTTTTGCTTCTTTGATATAATAGTGGGGCCAACCAGAGGAACACCAAAAATCTTGGAAGGAGACTTCAGTAAAGTTCAAGATACTAGACTAAGAGAGCAGTAAGAAGCTCGGGAGGTCCAAATGGAAAGAGCCCAGGTTCAGACTCTTTGCCTAAGAAGTTCAAGGCCTTGACCAGGTAGCTCAGTTTTTTGGAGTATCGTCCCAATGCTCCAAGATTGTAGGTTCAATCCCTAATCAAAGCACATATAAGAAGCAACCAATGGATGCACAGATAAGTGGAACAAGTTGATGTTTCTCTCTTTCTTAAAATCAATAAATAAAAATTGAAAAACAGGTAGTTCAAGAAGTCCAGTAACTATGGGGACAAGTTTGGGAGGACCTAATGGAATACCCTGAAAACCCAAATGGCCTTGACTGGACATCTCTGCAACTTCAATAGTGAGCTGCATAAGTAGCTGACTAAGACTTCTTCTTAATCAATGCTCTGCTCCTTTTTTCACATTTAAAGACTTCTACTGCCTGCTTGAATGCAGGAGCCACACTGCCTAACACCCAGGTTTGTTTTCTTAAGCCCCTGGGGTTAAAGAATTTGTGTACAAACATTTGTGGGATCAGAAAATGTAGTGCTATGGTTAAGCATGACCCTGTGAAAATCTTTATAAAGATTTGTACAAACACTGAAACGTGTATGAAAATAAGGTAACAATAGAGGCTACTGTATATGTAATCTCTTGCTCCTGATAAGTAGTCTAGTTTTTACCCCCCCAGATGCTTAAATAAAATATTGATAAATTGCTTTAGTTCATGAAGTTGCATTCTCACAATTCCCCCCCCTCCTCCCCCCGCCCCAGGCTTATTCTCTAGCCAGTATTAGTGTCTAGAAAGGCACTTAAAACTAGAAAGTTTTAAGATTCAGAAGGATTAACTGCCTCCCAACTCCCAGAAATGCACAGTAACTTGAATGCTTGAGGTTTAAGGAAGCTTTGAGTAACCTCTGTTTAACCTTCCTGACACGCTAAAAAAGTATTTCTCAAATTCTGTCTTCAATTCATAGGATGAACTCTTCCAACAACTCAAGCCCCTTCTGTAGACAGCTCAGTTTCCTTCCCCCTAATAAACAGAGAATGTGTTGAAAGATCTAGATTAGGTTCCAGTAGTTTCTTTCTCTTTTTTTTAATTAAAAATTTTTTAAATTAAAATCCCTTTTACTTTTCAATTACAGTCAACTTACAATGTTATATTAGTTTCTCTCCCAAGGCAAAACCTTTTGCCATGTCCTCTCAGGTAAGGTCTACTGTTTTTTCTTTACTCTTCCTAGTAGTTACCTCCATTTGTACTATTTATCTTCAATAGAAGAAACTCACAAGCTGTCTATACTGAAAGTGAAAGTTTCATTGTTGACAAATGATTTGCTGGGTGCAATAGAATTTGCTTAAGGCTAACACAAAGCTTCAAAGAGAGTACTCAGTAGAGTAACATTTTACTCAGATGTTAGGATTACAGGCAATAAATATTGCCTATAGTCTAAGTTATCTTTGAAATATCTTAAATTCTCCATAAAGTGGAATATTTTATAATTTATGGTATGTCCAATACCTAGCCTAGAATACCATTGGACACTGAATGAGGTGGTTGCCTTGCAGAGAAGTGTGACTTCTCTGTCCTGATCATCCTATATAATAAAGCCCTAATGTGCAAATTAACCGAACAGCAGAATGACCAGTCACTATGATGCACACTGACCAGCAAGGGGCAGAAGCTCAATGCAGGAGCTGCGCCCTGGTGGTCAGTGAGCTCCTCCACAGGGTGAGCGCCACTCAGGCAGAAACCAGGCTCACAGCTGGTGAGCACAGCAGCAGTGGCAGGAGCCTCTCCCCCATCTGCAGCAGCACTAAGAAACCCAAGGGGGATGTCCCACTGGGGGTCCCTGAGTTGGCAGTCAGACATCCCCCTTGAGGGTCTCAGACTGCAAGAGGGTGCAGGCAAGGCTGAGGGAACCCCGTCCACACCCCCAGTGCATGAATGTCATGCACTGGGCCTCCAGAAGAGAATAAATTAATGCTGTAACTACAGCCTAAAGTTGTAGCTTCCTTTCAGACTACAGCAATATCCAATGACAACTATGAAAAATCCAAGAACTTTCTTTAGAAGAATGGAACTTTAGGCTCAGGAGCTGTGACAAGGCAATTCAACCCCAGTGTTCATTAATTCAACATTACTTCATTACAATTCCTATCAAATTTTGTCTGTGTTAAGGAAAACTCAGAATAGTATGTCTATAATATTCATAAAGCTTACCTAAAATCTCCATAATTCCAGGAAAAATAAATATTTTATTAGCTATCTCAAGTGGCTTATATTTTATAAAGACAATTAAAATAAACCAAACACTTTCCAGTAAGTGTAAAAGATTTCTATTGTACTCAACAAGCTATAAATATCCTGTTTTTTCATTCTCTAAATTATAATTTCCATTTGTTTAACATCTAATTTAGTTCTATAAATATCTACTACCATTTTGATATTTGCTTAAATGTTCCAAGTACTGACCTCTTTATCAAATTAGGTCTGTGATTAAATTAGGGGAAAATAATACACTTAAATTCTTAATATCTTTATTATTTGTCTAGCAAAACTAAACAATTAATCTTTAAATATTCTAAATCTTTTTAGAACTCTGTGGGTTTTGGTGAACATGGCAGTCAAAACTCTTCAAATCATTTACCTCAAAAATATTTTTAATGAAGCTGCTTATAAAATTTAATAAACCAGAATAACGTATTTCACAATTTTAAATTATAACTTTATTTCTTGTTTATATAGCTATATAGATGGTAATTAAGGAAGACTATTTGTATTAACCATTTATTTGCAGAAGGCTACTTAGTAATTTTATCACAGAACAAGTTTTAAAAATACAAAGTCTTTTAAAAATTATATAGGGCAAGCTCACTGTAAAACTTTCAGATAATATAAATAGAAAATAAAAATCATCCTTCAGAAATAACCACTATTAATATTCTGTGCATATCCTTTAATGTTTTTTAATACATAAATAACACACACACACTTGTAACTCCTTCTTGCTCTGCAACTGGGATCAGTTGACACATGCTGTTTTGTAACCTGCTTTTTTTCCACTTAGATATTTATCACATATCCATTATAACTCTCAACATTTGTTTGGTATTTTTTATATGAACCATAAGTTGTATCCAATCTCTCTAATATCCATTCTCTATAATGCATATTAAGCTTGTTTCTCCTATCTGCCTTCTTTTTTTTCTTTAATTTTGATAGAAACTCAAAAGATACTTACCAGTGAACAATGACTTGGATGCTCTAAGGGAAATTTGCATCTTAAAATGAGATGTATGTATATTATATTTCTAGTAAATTTATATTTAGTTTAAATCAATAGCATTAAAGAGATTGCACAACTTCCAGGGACTTCCCTAGATCTTTGCATATATAATTTCATATAATTTATAATTCAACCCTACTATCCCTGGTTTTAGAAATAATGACTTTGACAGTGAACTTTTTCCTGTAGAAGTAACATTTTTCCTGTAGTTGAGAAGCAACTCATAATTTTAGTTTTCAAGGTATATTTTTTTCACTTAAATAGTATTTCATTATATTTAATCATTTTATTCTCAAAAATGAGTATAAGAAATGAACCAATGCTATTTTTATTGAGGCCTGACTGCAGCATGTAAGGCAGAATTCAGTTTTATTTGCTTCAGTTCACAGGTGATCGCCTGGAGGTTGAGGGTGGTAAGGACCTTGTCCGTGATAAAGCACTGGTGGGACAGGTGGGACATCACCTCTGTTTCCGTCCTGCTTTCCATGCAGCATTTATGTGCATTTCCTCATAAAGCTCGTGTGCAAAACTGGATTTTTCAGAAACACTATTTATATGATTAAGAAAAGCAGATAAATGCTATATCTTGCCTTTATTTTCTGTTATGCAACAGAAAAGTGTGACATGCTAAGCCCTTTACAGAACTCCAAACTGGTGACCATTTTCTGACTTTTGTCACAACCGGCAAATGGAATCTGGGCTCTCATACAAGGGAAGATCACTCATCTCCAGATGTCTCTGCGCAGATCATTTAGGTCCCTTGGGATTTTATAAAAATAGCAAAATAATTGCTGAGCCCTGGCTGGGTGGCTCAGTTGGTTGGAGCTTTGTCCCAAGCACCAAAAGGTTGTGGGTTCAATTCCTGGTCAAGGCACATACTTAGGTTGTGGGTTCCATCCCCTGTCTCACATGGGAGGCAACTGGTCAATGTTTCTTTTTCACATCAAAACGTATCCTCAGGTGAGGATTTAAAAAATTGTTGAGAATCAGGGAACTCTTATTTTGAAATTATTATACAACTGTTCTGCATGATTATACTCAGAAAACTGAGAAAGCTGACCACTGAACTCTGATAATTACCTTTCATTTCTTCTCATGAAAAGATATGATAACTTCTTCTGGTTACCCAGTGTAGGGGCTGCTCAGGCACAGGATTGTATTGCGTGCTTGAGCTTTACCTAACCCCATCCTTTTTAGACTGAGCTTCTCCATGTGCTTTAAGGCCCAACTTGTATCACATAATTTTTTTTTAACTCTGCAAATGAGTATATAATGTGGATAATTTCTGTGCCTTTCTATGTTCAGTATTTTTTATCAGTGGCTGGATTCTGCTTGTTCCCAGCTCCTGGGAAAATTAGAATGGCTGTTTCAAAATCTATGTACAAGGAAGACTGTCTTCTATTTTGAGTCCAAAGCTAAAACCAGTCCCCATGCAGGCAGCCCTATGAAACTTTCCGAGTACACATTTAACCTTCTCTAGGCCATAGGCAATCAAGTATTATAATGTATTACTTCATAGCCATTATCTTTTATTTCCAAGAAATGGAAAATAAATTAAAAGCATACTTATTGTAGCCCTGGCAGGTTTGGCTCAGCAGTTAGAGTGTCAACCTAAGGACTAAAGGGTCTTGGGTTTGATTCCTGGTCAAGGGCAGGTACTTAGGTTGCAGGTTCGATCCCTGACCCTGGTCTAGGTGGGTGTGGGAGGCAACCAATCTATGTGCTTCTCACATAGATGTTTCTCTCACTCTCACCCTTTCCCCCTCCTACCTTCCTTCCACTCTCCCTAAAAATCAATGGAAAAAAAATTTCCTTGGGTGAGGATTAACAAAAAACAAACAAAAACAAAACACAACAGTTATTGTAGTGTATTACCTTATTTTGATCTATGTTTTATGGGCATACACTGTAAGCTTCCCTATTTTAAAGCCCAGCGGAGTATCTGTGTCTTTACAAGACTGAGCTTCTCGTGACTCAAATTTATGGCCCCAGAAGCCATCCCAATGCCTGACACATAGTGATCAAGAAAAGTTTTATGAGCTTTGGAGTGAATGAATAAATTGAGGATGTTCCTTTGCACTACTAAATAGTTCTCTTCCTTAAAGATGGTGACTTAATATTGTTAATAAAGCAAATAAAATTTTATTTTCCCTAGTGATTTTTAGGATTGATTATCCCACATATTTAGAGAATTAGTTCTTACATTTACAATATTCTACAGTAGAATTTAATGTAAAATTATAAGTATTAAAAGCCAAATCCATAAAATAATTCAGCAATATATAGTTAAAACTAGGCATGGTTCCCTTCAGCAAGCTTTCCTATTCAAGCCATTTCAGTAAATATATGTTTAACAAGCAATAAAACTGATGGTTATATTTACATGGCAGTCAATTTATGTCCTACAAAAGCTAAATTTCCCATCCCCAATAATACTTTATATTCCTTGACATTAGTCTGCAACAAATGGCACAATTGTGTTTTTAAAAAAAGAAGGAAAGAACTCATAATAAAAACCATTCACTCTGCCAAATATGTCATTACATTTTCCCCCTGTTCAGCTGCCAGATGCATTGCATTATATTATCAAATTGATAGATCTAGTGTTATTTCTACACTTACCATTTCATAACAACAAATAGAAATATAAGGAAGCTTTGGTAACAAATCTTGCTTAATATGTATGGGAAGTAGGCAGTTTGTCTAAGAGAAAAATATAACTGATGACAGATTTCATTTCAGTCTGCTAGTGCTTATTAAGATGTCTACAAACAAAAAGCTATATCTGGGTACATCTCTTTGTGCAAACAAAGGAAAGTTTTAATTGCTTTAATAAGCATTTGCATTGTCTTTGTGGTGACATAGGTAAACAATTCAGGTCTAATCAGGAAATGTCTTCTAGAGGAGAATTCTTCAGCTTAGACTTTAACTGAACTTAATAACATATTTTCTAAATAATCATTGTTAAATAAAGTTTAGCAATGTAATACTGTGCTGATGTATATTTAAATTATTCCTAAGTCATTAATAGAAAGACTAGTGATGTTTTTTTGCTATGCCCTTATTAGGAATATCATTACAGAAATAAAAATAGCTCCCATAAAAGAAAAAAGCAGATTGATGAATCAACTCCAAGTGCCAGCATTATGCCTTTTGTTCACCAATAACATGTTAAACATAAATAAGTCTGTGCTTTCTTCTTTTTAATTCAATTCCTCAAATACTTATCGCAAGGTGAAATACCCTGTTATAAACTAACACATTATAAAGAATAAGAGAACTCTATAACATTTAAATAAAATTGCAGCCTGAAGTACTTGTGTGGAAGCATTTTCAAAACTCTTGGAACTTCAATAGGGGATATAAAAAAAAAAAAGACCATTTACTAAATATAAATATTGCTACAACCTCAATAAGGCAAAAGATACTTCAATTTGTGTTTTAGCATCATATATATATATTTATTAAGGGCAGAAGGGCGGTGCAAGAGTGCAGACCTGCCAATAGGGATGCAGAGGAAATGCCCTGCCCAGGACCTTCCCTCGACCAATCAACAGGGGCCACACACGTTATCACACCCATTACTTCCGGCCTTATAAATCCTTTGTTTTCCTGAAAACCCACACTTCCTGCCCCATCCGCCACTGTGCCGGTGGGCGAGCGGGAAGTCCGAGTTAACTAGACTAATAAAGCTCTCATGTTCTTGCAGTGGTTTTGGGACTCCCTCGTGGTTTTGGGGGGTTTATGACATCTGGGCATTGAATTGGATATTTATGCACAAATATATATAGATATATATATATATAGATATATATATATATATATATATATATATATATATATATATACACACATACACATATCCCTTGCATTCTATAAAGACTGCAATAACACCATTTAGGAAATAAGTACTTTCATTCATGGGTGAATAATGTAAAATGTAGTAGGGCATAGAAAATGGGCTTTAAAGTTGGGAAGCACAAGACTCAACACTTTCCTTATTCTATCTCCTTTGGGTTGTGTAAGCTTGGGTAAGTCATTTACCATCTCTCCAGGTCTCGGTTTACTCATTTGTAGAATGGAGATTCATTCAATTGTCACCTGTGGGCCAGGGATTGTGTTACATTGGAGACACATGCCTCACGAAGCTTCCGTCTACTGTAGGCATGCATAGTAAGCCAACAGTCATACACACCAACAGGGTAATTGAAGTGCACCAAGGAGCCACACAGGGGAGATCTATGGTTTGTTTGTGACTTCTGTCCTCAGAAGGTATAGTTTATAAGAAAAGTGGAATTGAGTCAGTGATTCAAATGTTACAGCCTAAGTCCCAGAAGCTTGAACTCCCAAAGGATGTTGTTTGCAGATAAGAAATCACAATGCCAAAGGATGAAGTACTGTCGTTACTATACTTACTCTTCTTCAAGATTGTGTGACTTTGGGGATATTATTGAATCTCTCTGTGCCTCAGTTTGCTCAGATATAAAATAAGAGCTTACTTCAAGCCTTGTGAAGCAGGAATTTTAAGGGAAACATAGGCAGGATTAGGGATTTTTTTAGAATTGAGGTCCATGGAAAAGCACAGGTCTACAGATTGGGAGAAGGTACATTTCCATAAAACAAGGAAGCCAGGTGCAGTTGCATCTCCATAGGACAAGGGAGCAGCAACAGTTGCATTTACATAAGACAAGGGAACTGGAAGTAGCCAGGAAAGGTCTATAATCACAAAATAAAGAGAAGGAAGCTCTTCATTCAGATGGAAAAGAAGAAAGCCCAGAGGGAAGGAGGGGGAAGAACCTCACATGTGGAAGGGGAATATTGAACAATCAGAGGGGGAAATCAGGACCCAGAAACAGCAGCCTTTATAAGCCACAGGGAAAGGAACCCAGTGGGACCCTTTTCCTCTCTCCACTTGGAAGCCCATTCTGTGGAACTTTTTCCCTCTCCTCATGTGGGAGTCTGTACTTGTTCTTCAATAAGTCTTCACCTTTGCTATTCTACTTTCTGTCCATGGATTCATTCTTCAATTCTGGCAGACAAAGAATCTGGGTTCCAGTCCAAAACTGGTATCACTTATTATTAATATTAATTTAATATTTGTAGGTCTCTGATAATAGTACCTGGTACATGTAAGTGTTCTTATTCCTGACGTTATGAATTGGTAGTCATGGCAATCTGTCTCAGGAGACAAAATGCTGCAAAACAAAACACAAACAAAAAACCCAACAACTGTAAACATTCATGGCTTATATTTTAACAAAGAAAATAAAAGATTAAATTATGGGCATTTTTTCCCTGAGGTTGAGAGAAGATGTGGCATTTTTCTCAAGGCTCCTCTTTCCACTTCCTTATCTTGGCTGAGGATGCCATGTTTTCCTCCAAGTAGGAAAGCCACATGGGGAGGCTCAGGTCAGTGATAGAAAGTGGCTGGTGAATTTGTTCTCTCCTAGAATCCTACTGTGGTTTCCTGCCTCGGGATTGCACAGGTGTTACACACAAAAATAATTAGGAAAAGACCTTTGCTTTCAAGGAGCCTGCACCCTAGTTGGTGAGAAAAACAGAACTACAACAGCATGCGTTCCATGATAAGGGCATTTATAAGGCAATCTTCACGGTGATCAGCTCTGTGAATATAAAAATCAAGGCTTATTCATCTTTAATCCTAGAGCCTGATAATAATGCTCAATAAATGTTTGCTGGATTAAATTGACTACATTAACTAGTACAAACAAATGGAGTCTCAGCAAGTAATTGTCAAAAGAATGCCACAAACAGAAATAATCACCATGGAAATTGGGGTCCCCACTGTAACTATGGTAGATATGGGGAACCCTCTTCTTTCCTTGTCTGGTGAGTGAATCAACTAGGAGCCCTTAAAGAACAATGAAACTAGGTGGTAGATATCAGGTACCATTAGCAGTTTAGAGAGTCTACCTAATACTACAAACATTTCACAGTGAAATGATTCTTCCTATTAATGGAATGTCCTAATTCGAAAGACATGTTTTCTGTGAATGACTTCATAAGTAATTTGATTTCTAATTAGAGCAATGCTAACTATTCCTAATTTTATACCTTAATTTATTCCTGCAAAATTAAATACTTACCCTAAAGTAAATATTTTTGTGTCAGTCTTTGTGGCAACTGGGGAGGAGAGGGAGTTGTGATGTGGTACCTATGAAGCTGCAACAGAAACATTCTTTATCCAGCAAAGGGAAGGAATATCCTGCTGCCAGTATATCCTGTATGGGGTATAGGAAGATGCACTCTTTTGAATACTGTTGTTTTATACTTTGCCTTTTTTCTCTAAAAAACAAGCAAACTATTTTTCAGTTCATATTATCTGCCAAAAGCAAAAGTTTACACTCTATTCTTCTTTTCTAAGATTAGATGTTTTTTAGGAGAAGGGAGAACCTAAATGATGGCATAGGTAAACACTGGTATTCACCACCTACCATAGCCACATCAAAATTACAACTAAAATACAGAACAACCATCACCCAGAACTGCCTAAAATCTGGCTGAGTGGAAGTCCTTACAACTAGAGAAGTAAAGAAAAAAGCACACCAAGACAGGTAGGAAGGGTGGAGGCCCAGAATGGGCTGATCCAATACCCACATGTGCTGGCTGTTTTTTAATTGGGAGGGATATCTCCAAGACCTCTGGTGAGAAATAAGGGGTTCCAACCCTACACCATCTCTCCAGCCCAGGGTTCCAGAGCTGGGGAGAAAAGACCCTGTAACCTCAGGCTGTAAAAACCAGCAGAGAGCGTTGCCAAGTGACACTGAGGCTGCTAGGCTGCTGGAGATCCAGCAGTTCCTCTTAAAGGGCCAGCGCATGAACTTACATGGACTTTCTCCCTCTGAGTTCCAGAACTGGGGTAGAGGCTTGGTGGGGTGGGGTGGAGGAGGAAGAGACATACAGGGAGGAACTGGATTATCTGGCATTGGGCAGATACTCAGAGGCAGCTTTCTCCCAGACTGGAATGCTCACAGGGGACATTGTTCTCCTGGGACTTCCTCCATCACAGAGCTGACTAGTACCCTTATCTAAGTTTACATCAGCATGGCCTACACTGTTTGCTCCTCTCTGATGATTCCATGAGACCCTGCCCCATCTAATTTGCAGTCCCACCCAAGCTATTTGCAGCAGCTTTTCCATATGAATTGGCTGTCCTGGCTCAGGTTTCAGACTTCACTAAAATCTCTCAAACAAGCAGCAGCTAGTATTAGCATGTCCAAAACCTATTAGTAAAAGGCCCAAGACCTGGCACTAGCACCAGCCTGCCTTGCTTCATAGCTGGACCTTGCCTGGGTACTTCCATGCCCAAATAAATAGCAGACATCTGTAGACCTCTCTGTTGCTCCTGCCAGGTGGCCCAGGCAGTGGCTGACTTTGCTGGAAACTGTAGAGCCAATGCACCCAGTTGACAGCTTCAGATCATACCAGATTACAACTCTACACATCCACAAGTGACACTGTCAGGGGGCAGACTCAGTGAGCACCAAAGCCATACTGAACCAAATCCTGTTCCATATGAGGTATCTCCTGCACAGCAACTCTTCCATTGTAGTCACAGCTGGTCCTCACAGCCAAATTGGTCTGGAGGTCCATTCCTCCCAGTCATGCCAATAGCAATCAAGGCTCAACTACAACAAAACTGTGCACACACACTGGGGTGTACCTAGAGTGCCTAGTTCAGGTGACTGAGCCTCAGGGGAGTCGGAGCCATTGGGCCCTACAGGACATCTACTACACAAGCTCTACCTAATACATAGAAACAAACAAAGGAAAGTAGCCAAAATGTGGAGACAAAGAAATAGGTCATAAATGAAAGAAATTGAAGCAAGCAAACTATTGGACAAAAGAGTTCAAAATAATGGTTATAAGTTTACTCAAGGATCTTAATGAGAGCTTCAAGGGACTTTCAAGGAACTTAGTGAGAATTTCAAAGACATGAAAAAGGAGCAATCAGGAATTAAGACACACTAACTGAAATAAAGAATAATTTACAGGGATTCAATAGTAGTGTAGAGAATTCTGATAATCAAATTAATGATTTGGAATATGAAGAAGTAAAAAACATCCAATCAGAAGAACAAAAAGAAAAAAAAATCTAAAAATATAAAGATAGTGTAAGGAGCCTCTGGGACAACTTCAAGTGTACCAACATTTGTATTATGGGGGTGCCAGAAGGAAGAGAGAGAGGAAGATATTGAAAACATATTTGAAGAAATAATGATAGAAAATTTCCTCTACCTGGTAAAGATATAGACTTACAAGCCCAGGAAGCACAGAGAGTCTCAAACAAGAGGAACCCAAAGAGGCCTACATCAAGACACATCATCATTAAAATGACAAAGGTTAAAGATAAAGAGAGAATCTTAAAAGCAGCAAGAGAAAAGCAATTAATTACCTACAAGGGAGCATCCATATGATTGTCAGCTGTTTTCTCAACAGAAACTTTGCAGGCCAGAAGGGAGTGGCAAGAAATATTTAAAGTGATAAATAGCAAGGACCTACAACCAAAGTGATTCTACCCAGCCAAACTATCATTTAGAATTGAAGGCCAGATAAAGAGCTTCACAGACAAAGAAAAGCTAAAGGAGTTCATCACCACCAAACTTATATCACATAAAATATTTAAGGGCAATCTTTATGAAGAAAAAGAAGAGAAGGAGAAGGAGACAAAGAAGAAGAAGAAGGAGACGAAAAAGAAGAAGAAGAAGAAGAAGAAGAAGAAGAAGAAGAAGAAGAAGAAGAAGAAGAAGAATTAAAATTATGAACAATAAAATGGTAATAAATACATACCTATCAACAATTGAATCTAAAAAATAAATGTACAAGAAATCTAATGAGCAAAATAAAATGATGAATAAAATAGAATTAGAGGCATGGAAACATAAAATGGATTGATGAATCTCAGAGAGACAGGAGAAGGGGGGCCAGAAGAGATGAACCAGTGATCTTATATGCATATATGTATTACCTATGGCACAGATAATAAGGTGGTGAATGCCTGGGATGGTCTAGGAACTGGATGGAGGGGAGAAATGGGGCATCTGTAATACTCTCAACAACAAAGATTTTTTAAAAAAGATTGGATGTTTTTAATATATTGAGGATACAGGTTATTATGCAAATAAATGTGTTGATAGAGTTCAGATCAATGTCTTATCTAGTATCTTGAATTGTTCGGAATATTTTAGAACTTTGTTTTTCAAATGGTGGTTTTTGGACCAGGTACATCAACATTTCATTGAAACTTAATGGAAATGCAGAATCTGAAGCCCTACTGCAGACCTACTGAATTAGAGTCTGCATTTTTTAACATATTTTATTGATTTTTTTACAGAGAGGAAGAGAAAGGGATAGTTAGAAACATTGATGAGAGAGAAACATGGACCAGCTGCCTCCTGCACACCCACTACTGGGGATATGCCTGTAACCAAGGTACACGCCCTTGACCGGAATAGAACCTGGGACCCTTCAATCCGTAGGCCAATGCTCTATTCACTGAGCCAAACCACTTATGGCAAGAGTCTGCATTTTAACAAGAATCCATGTGATTTGCGTGTACATTATAGTTTTAGAATCACTGTTCTAGGCACATCTTTGGAGGATATATTGGGTAAAAACTCCTGAGAACACAGTCAGAGTAATGAGTATTTAAGTCACCTGTTGATCATGTGATATCAGATGGCCACCCTTGACCTAAGAAGCTCCAAGGGGTTTAGTTATAAATGAAGATCTTTTTGCCAAATGGATTTTTTTTTTTTTTGGTGACAACAGTACCAATCTCTCTTCTTGCTGAATAAAGAGAGGGGAAGATGAAGTTCATTATTGATTTGGAGTTGTTATAGAACATCATAAGCATGCAAGAGATGGCAGAGATGGCTGCTGTGCTTATCTGTTGAGTGGACACCATCAGATGAATGTAGGAGCTAGCATTTATATAAAGAAAGAAGGGCAAGCTTTTTCCTTCATAAATATTTGCCAACCAGGAAGTCAGAGAAATCTGAAGGAGACATGTCAGGAGGATAGCATCAACCATGAGGAAAGTATTGCTGGTATTTCACTTTGTGATATTTTAAGGATAACCCACTATATTATGGCACTTGGAATTCTATGTGCATTAAGCTATTGAGAGCTTTCTATTAAAATATTTATATTTCCAGCTGCTGTTGAATAAAATTATATTCTTTCTTTTGGTGCTATTGTCTATTGTACATCTTTTGCCTGTTATCAGTCACAATCAGTCCTAAATTATTCTGTCAAGTGAGAATCTAGGAACTTTACACCTGCCAGTTTAGGATGATTTTCCATATTGTGTGAAAATGCCAAGGAATGACCTGTCAGTCTGTATTTGTGACAAGAGTCCTATTCACGGTGCTCAATGGTTTGTAGAGTGTATCTTTGAAGAATAATTTTTATATGGTTCAGTACATCTCAATATCGCAGATAATAATTACCTTGGATCCTGGGCCCAAATAAAAATAGAGGGATGAAATTGAAGGGGTCTCTTTAGTTAGTAATTATATGATAATATGTTGGGAAAAATGTTTCATCTTATTTTTGTCTGAGTCTGTTCAAATCTCAGTTGTAAGCAGGTGCAATTTTTGTACACAGGTAAGCCTAGCCATTTGTGATCCTATAACATAATGGTACTGCAATATTAGAGTGCCTCCTCCTGCTACAATAATGAAAGGAGTTTTAGGGATAAAATAGGCAGGTTTAGGGAGTTTTAGGAATAAGGAGGTCCATGGGGAAGGAATGCATAGGTGAAGGCTTGGAGCCAGCAGAAGATATACCATCACAGAGAGTGGAAAGGTGCCACAGGATAAAGGGAGAGGAAGGCATCCATTCATAGAAGATTGGGAAAAGCCACAGAGTGTGGGGAAAAGGGAATAGAGGATAGAGAAATGCTGACAAATGGCAGAAAGAGAAAAACAGATTTTCACAGGCCATAGAGAAATGTTACAAGATCAGGGGGAGAGAAAGAGGGAGGCACCACGTGGGGTTCAGGCTTTGAAACTGATATTCTACAAAAGGAGTGACGAATTAGAAGGCAGTATCAAGAGACAAAGAACTATAGCCTTTATAAACCTTAGCAAAAAAGGGGCTTTGTGGGTTACCCCCGTGGGCTCCCCTCCCTACATGGAAGTCTATATTTGCTGCCAATAGATTTCCACCCTTTTCATCTGCCACCTTTTGTCCATGGCTTCATTCTTTGAATCCATCTGGACAAGGACCCAGGAGAGAAATCACCCTTGCATCCTGCACAGGAAAAGAAACCGAATCAGTAACTCATATAAAATCATACTGAGAAGTGAATGAAGATTGTGGAAGAAGATGTTAAAATTCTTTCCCAAACTCCATGAAACACCTTGAAATTAGAATGAAGCTTTTGAAGGGGTGTGGTAAATTGCTTGTATTTATTTTTTGGATACTTTTGTTCTTATTATTTTGAACAAGGGTTAAAAATAGCAGGGCTAGGAGGTAATAAGTGATCTGTTTGATTGAGGACCTCTGCTGGCAGGCATGAGCCAAAAATACACCCAAAAACCAAAAACTGCTTTCTCAATAGCTTTGGGCCTGGCCTCAAGGTTCGGCCTCCATTCCTTGCTGGAACATGCTGGAGGCATTAGGTTGCAGTTATAGGTAATAATAAGCATAGCTGACACTTTGAGGGCATAGTATGTGTATAACCCATGTAATCTGCTTATAACAAATCTCCATGCCAGGGACTGTTGTCAGCACTCCACAGAAATATCAGCTTATTCCATCCTTTTAACAAAACAATACCCATTTTACTGATGGAGAGACGAGCCCAAAGAGTGAATAAACTTGCCCCAGGTTACATGGCCAGTAAGCAGTAAAGCCAAGATATAACTCCAGGCACCTGGCTACAGAGCGTGCTCTCTGACCTGCTCAGCTGCGATGCATTAGGCAGCACAGTGCTAAAGCAGAGTGCTTTCACCATGCTTGGACTGTGTCTCATTTAATCCTCATAGCAACCCAGAGAAATAGATTGTGTTATTATAACACCCTTTTACAGATGAGAACTATTTGACAGACACAGAGATTTTAGAGAAGAGAGTTATGAATTGGTAAAATATGACTCTAAATCCCATTTCTTAGCCAATTTGCTAAATATCAAAATCCAGGAGGCCACAACAAAGATGTTTTTTTATTAAGACTAAACATTGATTATCCTATATAATAAACAGCTAATATGCAAATGGTCGTCACACCCTCACACTGTCACACCATAATGGCTCAGACACTCAACACTGGGGTGAGAGGAATGGGGACCAGCCAGGCACCAATGAGCTTGTGAGAGAGGAATGGGGACCAGCCAGACTGTGGCCTGGGAGAGGGAAAAGCTGCCTGAGCCGCAGTCCCAGGCACCTGCAGCTGTGGCCGGGGCGAAGCCAGCCCCGGTCCTGGGTGCCTGCAGCCAGCCATAGGGAAGGAAGCCTGGGTCCTGGGTGCCTGCGACCAGCCAGAGGGGGAATCCTGGGTCCTGGGTGTGGACCAAGGCAGAGGCAGTTAGGGATGATCAGGCCTGTAGGGAAGCAGTTAGGAACAATCAGGCAGGCAGGCAGGCAGGCAGAGGTGGTTAGGGTCAATCAGGCAGGCAGGTAGAGGGGTTAGGTGTGATCAGGCAGGCAGGCAGTTGAGCAGTTAGGAGCCAGCAGTAACAGACTGTGAGAGGCAGTCGGACATCCCCAGAGGGGTACTGGATTGAAGAGGGTACAGGCCAGGCTGAGGGACCATCCCCCTCTCCTCACCCCCTGTGCACAGAATTTCATGCACGAGGCCTCTAGTGAAGACGGGAAAAAATAGAGAAGCCCTGGCCAACGTGGCTCAGGGGCTAGTGCTTCAGCCAGCACACCAAAGGGTCATGGGTTCTATTCCTGGTCAAGGGCATGCACCTGGGTTGTGGGTTCATTCCTCAGCTCGGTTAGGGCACATGCAGGAGGCAACAAATAGATGTGTCTTGCTCACATCTCTCTCTCTCTCTCTCTCTTTCTCTCTCTCTCTCTCTCTCTCTCTCTCTCTCTCTCTCTCTCTCTCTCCCCCCCCCTTCTCTCTACCTCCCACTATTCCACACTCTCTAAAAGTCAATGGAAAAAATATCCTTGGATGAGGATTAACAAAAATGGCAAAAAAAATGGATGAGAATGATAATTACTTTTGAAGTTATTAGTTATCAGAGGTGAAGCCTGCTTCCTTTCCTAGATAGAGGGTAGAATCTAATCTGTACACCATTGCAGTTAAGCCCCTTAAGTCTTGGAGTGCTGCTTACCCTTTTCTGCCTCCTTCACACTTTGAGATCAGCATGCTCCTATATTTCCCACTAGAATGCTCTGGGATGCACTGCCCACTGCCCAGAAACGTCCTCACTGCTTGGCCACCTCCTCAGCTGTTGTGCTCCTTTCTGGGGACATTTTATTAAGAGTCAGTTCAGAGCTCACTTCCATCAGAATCCCTTTGAACTTTATGAAGAGCCTGTGCCCCCTTTCTGGCATCCCTCGCTGTCCTTTCTTCATTTCTATGCATTGTAATTATCTACTGTGCATCTGCTTACCCAGAAAGAGCATGCCCTTCTTAAAGGCAAGGACTTGGTTTTGCTTCTGTTTGTGTCCCCAGCACCTCACATTGGGCTTGGGAGGTAGTAGGCTCTCAATGAGTCATTACTGCATGAATGTACTAGCAAAAAAACAAACAAAACAGAAACCTTTCGGGGAGGTCCTAAGAGCCTCCACTGAGAATCACAGCTTGGTTTTCCATTTTCAGAAGACAGATCAAGAACAAATCAGGGATTTAGAAACATTTGCAGGTGGAGAGAATGAGTAATGGGTCCTTTATGTAATCTTAATATTGAGTAGAAATAGAAGAAAAAAGGGCAGTACACTGGAGTTTCTTATACCATAACAATGAAGTTATACAGAATTATTAATCTCAGACACTATGAAAGGAATTTTTTCAGTTTTAATAACATTTTTACTTTGGAATAACTTTGTATTTACAGAACAGTTGCAAAGCTAGTACTGAGCATTCATATATATATTCCTCATCCAGTATCCCCCAATTCTATCATCTTGCATGACCATGGTGCACTTCTCAAAACTGAGAAACAAACATTGGTCCATTACTACTAACTACACTCCATAGTTTACTTTTATTCCACTAGTTCTTCCATAACCTAGTCTTTTCTGTTCCAGGATTCCATCCAGGATGTCACCTTATATTTATCATATCTTCTTAGCTTCCTCTTAACTATGGCAATGCCTCGGAATTTTGTTTTTTATAAACTTGAAGCTATTTAGTAACTTCTGGTTTGACTGAAAGTTCAACAAGATTCTAGCAAAAGAGTGATATTCTAGTTAATGATTGTAAATTTTGTTATTATTTTCTGAAATATCACAAGCTCTGAAAGATTCAGTCTTTACCCTACTCCCAGATTTCCCTGCACTGAGTGACCTTTTAATTGTTGGCCCCTGAAATCATAGTATCATGAGATCCCTGTGGCTTAGGCATCATTGCGAATGTTTTATTCACTAATACAAGGAAAGACACAAGATCTGTGTAAAAGCAGATGTGTTGAAAATACTTATTGATACAAAATGCATCTTTCAATTATACATCAAACCCTGGAAATTTTAAACTTCAACAGGTTCATTTAAGAGGTACCCAGTAAAGTGGGAAGCACTGGCTTTGGAAGCAGAAACTCCTCATACATTTTCCAACTCTGACACTTAACGCCTGTGTGGTTTCTACCTGGCATGTAACCTCAATAATGCTATGTATATCCATCTGCAATTATAAATCTAAAATGTGACAATATAAATAGAGAATTTCTTTGACCACTATAGCTTGGAACACAAATTATTTTTGTCACCATTAATCCCAGGTTAAACCACTTAAAAACTAAAAGATCTCTTGTGTGTTGTAATTTTCTATTTCAGATTTCTCTTCTTGGCTATATCTTATTTCAGAATATCCATGAAAGTTATTTTTGTTCCCATAACAAAATATTAACAGCCTACTGCTGTTAATGAAGTCTTACAATGTGTCAAAAATTTATAGAACATTCACTGCAACCCTAAGCACAAAGGCATGATTCCAACCTTAAAGATGTAAAACTAAGGCCCAGAGAGGTTTACATGACTTACCCAAGATCATCCAACAAGGACATAGAGGAACCATATAAACTCAGGGAGCCTGGTTGAAGCACACCAGCTCCTAACCACAAAGCTATAATACCTTTTACAAAGCTTCTCCAAAGGTGCAACAAGTCACAGAGAATGCATGAAATGATGCTCCTACACCAACCTGGGAAAGCATCAACTGGAGTTGGTATCACTCAGGCTCGGTATCTTGATCACAAGATGAGGATACTTGTCTGTCTCCTCAGTTGTGTCTCTCATCCTATATAATAAATAGGTAATATGCAAATTGACCATTATGCCCTCACACAAGATGGCCACCCCCATGTGGTCAAAGATGGCTGCCACAGGATGGCCAGCAGGGGAGGGCAGTTGGGAGTGACCAGGCCTGCAGGGAAGGGCAGTTAGGGGCAATCAGGCTAACAGGGGAGCAGTTAGGTGTCGATCAGGCTGGCAGGGGAGTGGTTAGGGGCTGATCAGGCTGGCAGGCAGAAGCAGTTAGGGGCAATCAGCAGGCAAACAGGCGAGCGGTTGGGAGCCAGCAGTCCTGGATTGTGAGAGGGATGTCCTGGTTTAGGCCACAGGGATTGGGCCTAAACTGGCAGTCAGACATCCCCTGAGGGGTCCCAGATTGGAGAGGGTGCAGGCTAGGCTGAGGTACACCCCCCCCCCCATGCATAAATTTCCTGCATCGGGCATCTAGTTAAATATGAAATTACTACTTTCCACCCTTCCAGTTCCTTAATGGCCAACACCTTTCTTACATGGTCTTTCATGTCTTCATATATCTTTAGATTTAAAGAACCTCAAAACTATAACAAATTGAAACAAATAAGTATTAATCCCAAATAAATGTATTTTTTATGTTGGGGAAGGATGAAGTATTTTGACCATTAAAAAAAAATGTGGACAGTGAAGCTTATGAAGCTGACTCAGAAATAATCCATTTCCCCTGAGATTCTGTGTGGCTTCCCCAGGTGCCAGCAATATATTTCAGGATGGCTAAAGTCTAAAGAATTCTGCAGCTTGAAGCCAGTCTAGAGTTCATGGTGTGTATGGAGTCAACCCCAGTCCTGCCTGTAACCATTGGAAAGTCCCTAGAATAGCACAAATCTCTCAATGAGGAATAGATGTTATCTAATTGATGCAGTAAATGGAGAAATAAGCTTCTTTCCAAGTTGGTTAGCAATTAATAACTGGCATGTTCTTACTTTTGCATTCTTTTTCTTTTTCATGATGTTTTCCCAATGTTGCTTCTTCAATGCCAATTCAAAGTGGTGGCACAATAAACTTTAGATATGCTTTGACCTACATTGTATCCATTAAAGAAAGCTCACAACCAGGGATTGCATTTTATAGCATGATTTATTAGCTTTTTTTAATTAGAAAGAAATCTGATATGTAACTTACAATACCCACTTGGAATAAAGCTAGAGTCATTATAATAGTTCCTTTCACTACCACATCATTTCCCTAGGAACCCTTCATCTCAATCTCTTCCCAAATATTTCTAAGAGTTCCCAGGGGACATTTCATGTGAACATCATTTTCTAATCCTTCTGCTTACTTGTTACTGGGCAGTGGCCATTCTCCTCGTGTGCCCCTTTCTAGTGCATGCTTTTCCTTCTCAGCTGATGCTCTCTCAAGGCAACTTCACTGTTGCTGATGCCAATCAGCATCTGGGCTAGGATGGCTTTTCCCAAGTCTGCCAGCCCTACTGCATTCTATGTTGTGGAGTCCTTTCCCTGTCCATTTCCCAAGGAGATTTTAGCAAAGCTAGTCTTTTAAGTACATGCTTGTTCTTATGTTATAGATGTACCTTCTCAGTTCTTATCAATGCGTGCACAGTGCTATGATCAGACGTTCTCTCCTTCCACCCAATCCCACTACCCCATTTCTTCCCTGAAGCAAAAGTCTTTTCCAGGTAAGCTCCTCATCGACATGGACCAGGGAAGGTCTTGCCTCACAATTTTCCAGATGTGCCAGATTTGTTGAATCCTAGAGTGAATGCCATGCACGCTTCAGTTTTCTGTATCTTTATCTAAAGAGGCCAAGTTTCCGTAACACTAGTAATGCAACAGTCATAATGAAAATGTATTTCCTTATTATGTAAGGGCTGCTTATGAAATCCCAGTACATTTCTCACAGCCAGATTAAACATTTTATTGCCTTTATTTTTCATCAAGTATGCAAATTCTTTTTAGCAGGTTTCATTTTTTATTTAAAACAATTTTTCATGAAAAACTAAATCATTTACAGCCATATGGTCTCATGACAATGCATAGTTAAGAAAAACTCAGTGAATTTTATACAGGAATGCTCTGTGATTTCCTTTCAAGTGAAAGAAACACATTTTCTAGCCACAGAGTGAGATGTTTTAAGAAAGAACTCTGCCAATAAACATGTAATGTGGGTACTTGCCAAAAAATAAAGCTGTAGGTCAATACCATCCCCTTCCTTTTACAAAAAGATGTCATAGTTTGGTTCCTAGCAGAAAGAGTCAAAACGATGGAGTCCCATATGTTATTTTAAGCGAAGGAAGATGCAGGACAAAGCAAGAACCAACGGCACTGACATGCGATCTGTATTCTGCACTGACATATATATACTACATGGTTTCTCTCCTGGATGCAAGAAATTCAGGCAAAACTACAGGAACTGCCAATAATAAAAATAGCTACCATCAAGTGTGAGCCTTCTCTGTCCTCAGCATTGTAATATGAGCTATATATTTATCAACTCACTTACACTTCACAACAGTACTAAAAAAACATTTATATTCCCACTTACAGACAAGGAAACCAAGGCTCACAGAGAAGAAGTGAATTTCTGTAGGCCTATAGTTAGAAATGGCAGTGCTGAGACCTAAGCTCAAAGCCCACACTCTTCCCACAATTCTATGATGCCTTTCTAAATAAATAAATGAATAAGTAAGTAAATAAGGTGAGCTGTTGGGTATTCTTCATTCTGTCCACCTTGCACCTAGAATACTCAAATGATCAAAAAGCATCTACCAATCATCCTGAAAGTAATGTGGTATGGTCTTCAGGAACACTGGTCTGAGAAGTCACCAAGGCTTGAGTTTGAATTCCAGGACTGTCCTTTATTAACCGTGACCTTAAGAAACTATTTAACCTCTCTATGTATTTATTTCCTCATCTGAAAATGAGGACAATAATTCTATTCTCAAAAAGACATTTCAAGGAATTAAATCATGTGATGTATATATCACCTGATTTTATTCTTTTGAGATAATATTAATATTTATAGCTACTGGACCCCACGTGCATAACCAGAGTATTTTCTCAATATCCTCTTAGTTATTTATGTGTGCCCCATATCTGTCTCACCTCATGTTCTTTACATGGAACCTCATTATGACCTCTTCTTTCTTCTCTCGGCCAGAATACTCTACTTCCAGACCCAGCCCTCCTCAGCTAGTAACTTCCCTGACTTCTCGAGTGGCACTATGCTTTGTGCTAGAATCCAGAAGCAAATAGCTTCTCCCCCAGTTTTGGGCCACACTTTATTATGTGGAATCTCTAAAGCAGGCTTTTGTTTCCTGCTCAGAACACAATTTCTTTCACAAGTACAACTTCTGCACATGTTACTTAGAAATCATCTCTTCTTTGGCCCACAGAACCAGTTTCTCCAGCTAGCAGAGGTCAGATACCTTGTATTCCCCAGCATCATCCATTTCTTCCTCCCCTCTTCACCTTCCTTCTCCCCATTTCCATCACTCTGCCTTCAGCCAAAGTACAAAAGTGCCCTTCTATATTCACTTCCACAAGAAGATACCTGGAAGAATGTCACTAGCTTATACATTTTACCAAAGTCTGGACTCTGAATCCCATTTTGGTTCAAATCAGTGTGATGAGGAAATTTCATAGTACAGCGTCTATTATATGCATGTTTTTCAAAATGCCAATGGAATGTCACCATCCTTTTATAAACATTTAATGTGTCTCATTTCTCCCCAAATCCCTACTATGGCCTTTAAGACCCTAATTCTCCAGGCTGGAAACAGTTTCTTCTGTTCCCTGGAATGTGCTGTCTCCCTAAATCAGAGCTTTGTTCACCCTGCTTCCTCCCGCTGACACTTGGCTTCTGGTCTTGGCTATCCTATTAACTTGCTGGGCAACCTCATAGAAGCCACTTCAAGTCTCTGAGCCACAATATCTTCATATTTATTAGAGAAAATTGGGTGGTGAGGAAATCTCTCAATTTTCCTTCGGATCAAATATTCTGAGTCTATGAATATTCAGGGAGAGATATGTTAGCATAATTCCAGACTCAGGGAAAAGGAAAGGTAATTGACATTTATGAAGAAGCTACCACTGTCTTAATGCTTTGTTTTGACTTAGCAAGAAAAATATCATGCTTCACTTATAGAACTTCCCCAATTGCAGGTATTGTAAGGAAGGAAAATGAAATCACTGTAGGAAGTAAAGATAGATGATAAAAATATTGCCTTTAAAATATTATTTAGTAAATGCATGTGAGACAATAAAAAAAACATTTCTATTATAACTGCCAACCCCAACATCATCATTCTTGACTGTAGTTTTGACAGAATGACCCTCTTTAAATAATTCGGTAATCTTATGTGTTTACTCTGCATGCCTTCTAAAGATCATTCTAAACTTTTCAAATGTTTTGGTATTCCTTTTCCATTAAGATTAGGAGATCCTAATTGTTTTCAACTAATTTTCACATGTCTGTCTTAAGTATATTATTTTTTCCCCATAGATTTCCCTCACTTCCTTAATAATGTCCATTCTCAGGAAAGAGTTAGCCAGTGTGGTTTGGGAATTGAGAAATCCAGTAAAGAAGGAAGAGATAAGAGAGAATGTGGAGTCAGCCCCAAAGAAACCTACGCCATGAGAGGGGCCAATTATCACAACTTATCTATAGGGATAATGAATACAAAGTGAAAGGACCCACTAATCAGGGACAGTTAGATCAGGGTCAAATTCAACAGTGTGGGCAGATGTCCTGTTCAAGGTCAGGAGCAGAATAGATGATGGAAAACATCAAGTTTCCACTCGAATCAGGGAAAGAGAAGCCAGAAATTGACTGAATGGAGAAGATTCAGAAACAGCAAAATGGGACAAAAACAGAGAACTGGGTCTGGCACAAGTGTTGTGGAGCCTCTCTTTAAACAAACAGAAATCACAAGCTCGTCTTCAATGCTTCCTGTCATCATAGAGATATTGTCAGAGTCTTTTTGTTCTAACTCTGATGCATGAGAAGAAATACATATTGTATCACATATCAGCTAACATAACAAAAAATACAGAAATTATTTCCTTTATTTTTCCCATACAAACATTTCCTTTTTAAAAAATTGAGTAGCAGACATTGATATAAATGAGATTATTTAATTCAGCCATAATATAGAAAGGATAATAGTTCTATTAATAGTGTTCATTTTAAATTCAGCATTTAATTCTGAGTTTTGAAGCGTTAAATGCAAATTTAGAGCCCTAACAACAATAGTAATTTTTCAATTACATATGCAAACATGAAATAAGACTCTCAGTCTGGTGACAGAGTTGTGAAACCTCCCTCCCTTCATATAAGATTTATTCTAGGGCAGCTTACTCCTCACTTAGTAATCCTGCTTTACTCCGTGTAGGGAAGATGGGATAACTATAAATAGGAACACACTGTATTCTTATCTACAAAAAAAAAATTCTGGCTAGGTTCATGAGTTCTTGTTCTAGGTTCTTGAGACCCACCATAGGATGCTGGTTTGCTAGGAAAGATGAATTTGACCGCTGACTCACGTCAGCAAATCAACTAGAATGAAGTCGATCAAAATCACTTCTACTTTTTTTGTGTGATAGAGATGCCCACAATATTCCTATGGGTGAGGGCAGAGAAATCTGAGTGTTTTTGTTCTTTGAAGGATCAATTTCAGCTGAGTTACAGCTTTTCTTTCAGAAAAATGATGGCCCTTTCAAGTCATGCACCTTTACACCACTACAGTGAATTTTCATTGCTTGGGCAAGGATACTTGTGAAGTTCTAAATTTTCAAAGCTTTATCGAATTTGCTACTTGAACAGTTGGTAAGAGATGTGTGCCTTTATTTAATTCAAAGCTCAGAAGATGGGCACTTGAGGCCCTCACGGGCAAATTCAGCTGTGACTTGACTGGGATGAAGCTCAGAAGAGATCCTGGTTTTTTAGAAGAAAGCAGGGTTCTAAAGTGGGTAGGCAGGGTGGCAACAGGGCAAAGCATTTGAGAATCATCTTGAGTGCTTTTGCAAATTCTACTGATTGCTGAAAATCAGATAATCAGGTGATTCCATTACTCCCCAAGTTAAGAATCACATCTTCCAGAATGACTGTTATTAATAAAATAAAATCCTCTTCCTCAGATGTTTTGAGGCCATGAGAGGCCCAGGGCATAAAAATATTGTGATCCTTACTTACGTTATTTCAAAATTAAAATAGTTTGTCTATACCAAATAAAAATGAATCTTCTCAGAATGACAGAATTACATGTATGCAAAAATTAAAACAGTAATTTTCTAGATTTTTTTTCTCTATATTCTCTACCTCTCTCTCCTATGCTTTGCCTATTGGATTATCCAGCACTGGTTGGGGCAGAAATATTTGAGGACCATTGATCTAAGTGATGTTAACTTTCTATTCCTCCAAAAATTCTCTAAATGCTATTACTGACCTAGGTGAGGGCATCTGAAAGTAATATACTTGGACCATATTACCTTATTTTCTGGAAAAATGCCTTTGCTGAATTATGATTTAATTTTATGCCCTCAGCTTTTATAAAAGGTCATTTTTGAAGAATAGTCATTCATCCATTTGGAGAGTCATTCCGTATCTTTTGCAAAAGCTAGTGAAAGACTTTGAACATCATGTAACCTAAAGTCTCTTATATGAGCACTCATGTGACACATTTTTCCCTTATAATTTAGTGACAGGGAAATTTTTTTTCTCTCTTCAGTTTGTATTCTGCTTTTGAGGGAGCATTTAAACTATACAATTCGAAGTGTTTTCCATTTTATTCATTATGAAGCACAAAATTAATTTAATTTATTTGTCATCATGACTAGTTCACCCTCCCAAAGGAAAATGTTTTCCTGAGCTTAGGATAAAATATCATTTTGCCTCTTTGGAACAATAGTTTTGTTTTCATCTAAGGTTCACTGGAACTTAACCCATCATGTGTCCCTCTTCATGTTACTTGCAAGAAAGATTGAAGCCAATTTTGTGCTCTCATCTTCAATCAGTGCATACGGCTTAATGGAGAGCACTTTGTTAATGATCTCTGCTAAGTCCATCTTACTCCCCCATCTCTCCTTTGTTATTGCCACACTTCTCCTACTGAGGTCTGTTTTAGTACATCAAACCATATTGTTAATATCTTTGTAAGATACTTTTATATCCTCCTTTATATTGCTTAAAGGAAAATGAGTGAATGGATAAATAATTTTGAAGTTAGCTCAGATTTTTAAACATTTATTCTCCTTAGAATTATTTCTGAAATTTCCATTCTTATATTCCCATTTTAAAATCATGATTCCTTTCTGAAAGTAAGGCATGGTAAAATGATATTTAAATATATTTCGATAAAATAATAGTATCACTGATAGGAGAGTTAAAAGTTATAAAAGAGAAAGAGAAGCAAAGATTTCTGTTTGGTGAGTAGGAGCCCGAGAGAACGATAAAAGCATGTGGCTCAAGCTTGAGAGAATTTGTGAAAAAATATGGAGGACACACAAAGCATGACTAATTTTTATTGATGAGACATTCTCCAGTTCTCTTTTCCTCCTGATTTCCTCTTTGTCTTAGTTATTTTTTCTTCCAGATACAATTTCTTTGTTGAAATCTCGACATTTACTACTCCATTTATTCTTTCTTTAATATCTTACTTGGTATTACAAATACTCTCAGCTATGACATACTCAGCTTTAAATCAAGAAAATGTAGATAATGCAATAAAACTCCATGGTGGCTACATAACTAAACTTCAGGTCTCATTGGAAATACATACCTGGTACACCATTGTCTACAGAATACCTAGCCAAGCCAAACTCAGTTCACTGTGAGGAAGCTGTCCTTATAACCACATGTGAAGAAGTGAATGTGGGCATAAAACTCACAGCACCTGAATTTTAGTGTGAATATGTACAAACTAATAAGATTGATAAAAGTAATAATTAATAGAAACTTATAGAGATGGTGTGGGGGAGGGAAAGATACAGCTCTGAGGGTCTGTGAATGTAATCAATAATTTGTTAGGGCTAAATATTTCCTAGTGTTTATATCGCTAATTTATGGCTTCCTTCAGAAACACCACAGTAGCTTTTCCTTCAGCATTTTGAATGTTATCATATAGATCAGTGTTTCTCAACATGGAGTGAGGATGGTGAGAGGGAACACCGATTTTGCCCTCCTGGAGACATTTGACAACCTCAGGAGACTTGATGGTCATAACCTGGAGGAGGGATCCTGTAGGCATCTAGTGGGTTGAGGTCAAGGATACTTCTAAAACATCCTCTAATGCACAGAACAGCCCCCACAACAAAGCGTTATCAGGCCCAAAATGTCAACAGTGCCGAGGCTGAGAAAGCCTGTTACACATTAACTCTGTGTTGATCATCTGCTTCTGCGCTCAGTCATTGTGCACTTTATTGTGCAACACACTCTGTCTACAATATCTGTCTCCCTGCAGGGCACATCATGATATACAACATAGTCTGCCTCCTCACAAGGCTCAGTGTAATTCACAAACAGGAATAATTTAAAGTCAGAAGTGATAAGTACATTTAGCGTGATTTTTAAAAGTGCTACATGAATACAGAAAGAAGAGGTTTTTTTATTATTATTCACTTGGCAGAGATAAGGAAATCTTCAGGCATGGGGTGGCATTTGAATGAGATTTTTAAGGTTGGGGAGATAAGACTGCATTATACATGTGACTACACAAAAACTGTTTTCTCTCAAAAACATATATGGCCTGGCCAGGTGGCTAAGTTGGTTGGATCATTGTCCAGTACACCAAATGGCTGTGGGTTCAATTCTCGGTCAGGGCACATGCTTAGGTTTTGGATTTGATCTCTGATCAGGGTGCGTGTAGAAGGCAACTAGTTGGTGTTTGTTTCTCTCTCTTTTTTCTCTCCCTTCCTCTCTCTTTAAAATCAATAAAAATATGTTCTAGCTGGTTTAGCTCAGTGGATAGAGCATCGGCCTATGGACTGAAGGATCCTGAGTTTGATTCCAGTCAAGGGCACATGCAGGAGTTGTGGGCTCAATCCCCAGTAGGGGACATGCAGGAGGCAGCCAATCAATAATTCTCTCTCATCACTGATGTTTCTATCTCTCTCTCCCTCTCCTTTCCTCTCTGAAATAAATAAAAATCGTATCTAATAAAAGAGTAATATGCAAATTAACCACAACCCGGGACAAAATGGCAGCGCCCATAGTGGTGGGGCAGGACACTGGGGGTATTACTCTGGCAACAGGAGCCCAGCAGACAATCAGACCACAGGCAGCGCCCAGCAGGGCATGCTGGGAGGTCGCCATGATGACCCCCTGAGCAGACAAGCAGGGGCCATAGGTGATGCCCAGCAGGCCCTGCTGGGTGCCGGCTGCGGAGGAGGGGGAGCCAGCAATGGGGACCCCCGTAGGCAGCGGCTGGTCAGGGTGGCGGCTGCGGATAACAGGACGAAGGCCTGGCTGGGGCAACAGCTGCGGATGAGTGAATGAGGGGACGTGAGCCATCAGGGACCCCGCAGGCAGTGCCCAGCAGGGCCTGCTTGCCCATCCTCGTGGTGTGGAACAGACAGGCCTGGCAGAGAGCAGAGAACCACATGGAGTGGGCCCAAGCCATCAGTAGCACATCTCCCGAGGGCTCCAGAATTAGAGAGGGTGCAGGTCTGGCTGAGGGACCTCCTTGCCTGCCCTCTCCTTCTCCCTCCCCCACCTACCCATGCATGAATTTTGTGCACCGGGCCCCTAGTAAATAAATAAAAATAAATAAAATATATCATTGGGTGAGGATTAAAAATAAAAAGCACAAACATGTTTAAAATGACAAGTTTCTGTCATTTACATTACAATAATAAAATACTATGTATATACAAAAAATCTCCCTTTATTAATTATTTTTGTTGTTTAAGAGAAAATATGGATGGAGATGTCCTATATTTGCTTTTATCTCTGCTTGGAATTCTCTACTATATGTTGACCCAAGGGACACCTCCTGATGATCTTGAACTACATTCAGAGGCATTTGCAGTGCACCTGACCAAAATCACACTTCTGTGTTAAACCAGATCAGCCAGGGACTGCCTCCTGCTTTCAGTCAGCTGAAGCAGTTCCATTGAGAGAGTCTCCACACAGGCAGCCTGACTGATGCCCAGTTTTCCTGCAAATCTGATCTTTATGAGGATACCAAGAGTATGCTTTAGGGAACGGAATAACCTACATGTTTACTTGCAATGGCATTTTGTTTAAGGAAACATGGCCAAGAAATGCTAGGATCCTCACCAGATAAAGGCAGCATGAGCGTACTCTGAAAACAGTAAGATTCAAATGGAATAAAGAGTCATAGGTCATTCATCCAGGATTCATGCAAGAGAGCCCACTAAATTAAAGATCTGTGGGAAAGAGAATTTAAAAAAAAATCTTTCTTTTGCCGGAGATCTTTTAATCGTTCTAGAACACAAGCCGCCTTTCTGAAAGTATATATTTGAACAATCTCAGAGGCTATTGAAAACATACCCAAGCACATTCCTCCATCGATGCTGAAATACTAAAGATCTGCTGCTCCCATCGTAGCGTTTATGTGTTTTATAAACACCCACAGACATTATGAGCTACAACTCAAACATACATTTGTGAAAAAGAAAAGGTTAAACTGTACATATTTAATAACATCTTATGACTGCCTGTGTCCCTTGTTCTATGGACCGCATTGTTCCCTATCTTACAAGCTGCACTTTAATCCCAATCCCATTTTTTTTTTAAGTGGAAATGACATTAGGACTGTAAGTGGAGCCGCAGACCTGGCTCCTCCACCTGCGGTGTCAGCGGTTTCTCGCCCGCTGATACAGATCTGCATTCGAGTGTCGCCACTGGGGTCACCACCCATGTTTGGTTTCCACCTCCGAAAAGTAATAACTCTTACAACGGCCCGGCTAGATAGAAATCTGATTAAAGAGAAGTCTAAATGAATCCGAAGGTGGTTTGTCCGCACCGAGATGTAAAACTCATTGCTCCCGGCTCCCAGCGAGGCTTGGGGAGGGACCGCCAAGTGAATGTAGGCCACGCGGCAAGACTTGAGTTTCCAAACTGTCTAACTTTTCAGCTGGATGTGTTTTTTTTTTTCTCTCTCCTGTGTTAAATATGGTTCAGAAGATTAAAGTCTTCATTTTAGGCGAAGAAAGGAAATAATGTTTCCTGTCCCATTTGCCAAGCTAAGTGAACAACTGTTCCTGCACAATTAGAATTGTTAATTGATTTGAAAACACGGGGCTTTGAAGGTGGAAAACTGCTGACATTATTTCAATGGGGAAATGCACTCCTGAGAGGGAGCACCGCGGCACCATTTCTCTCCTTGTTTTGTTGAATATACATCTATAAAAACACTGTGAATCATGCAGTAAAAACCGCTGTGCCGATATCATAAATCTCTGATAATAAAAATTTCATTGTTGAAACAATAAAATAGACTTTTATTATAACACAGAGTATCCACCTAAACATTGTCCTTTTAGCTTCTTCGAGTTAAATATATGCACAGTTTTACAGTCTATAAACAGATCTGGAATAAAAGTTAATAAATGTCAAAATTTGCATTTCAAAAAATTCTTGCTGCATTTTAGGGAAGATCAATCTATGAACCTTTCAACATTATGTCAAATGAAATGCTAATTGTACCTTTAGGAATTTCAGAGACAGTGACAAGAAACTAAATGCTCTGTTCCTTTGCATCAGCAAGTCGAGGATAATTGTATATCTACTCTTGTGAACTTCTAAGAAAAAAAAAGAAAAAAAAAAACTAAGAAAAAAGGGTTTTCTATTCTTTAACTCAGGAGGGTAAACTCTTTCAGGCACCCTCCATCAATCTACCTTCAAATAAAGTGTGTTAACATGTTGACAGTGGACAAATCACACAGTGCTGCATTTATTCATTTTATAATAGGTTTGTCAAATGAGCTTCAGTTAAAGAGATTTAGGAGTAAGAAAAATTTTCAGCCAGAAATAACTGACTTATTCCATTCAAAGTGATGTAAGGTTTAAAGGTGTACTTCTTAAAAGCCTAATCTTTATTAAAACGCGCAATTTTTGAAGGCTAAGTCACAAAAATAAATACCAGGAGCCCAAAAAGTGCTTTTATTTTCCCTCCCCTTAAGATAAAGCACTAATACATCCCTTCCCTCTTCTGCAATAAATCTTAGCACTGTACCTCTAAGAGATACAAATTATCCTCTATACTGTCTTACAAGTGTGAGTATAGATTGAACCAATGAGCGATGTTATCTAGAAAATAGCACTTAGTGTAAGGTTTGTACCATTTTTTTTGGAACATTATCCTATTTGTGGCACTGCCTTCATTTCAGAGTCAGGCTGCTGAAATATTTGCTCTACCTGCCGAGCAGTGAAAAACGAAGGTCTGTGCAGCAGAAAAGCAGCGCATGTGTTAACCTGCAACATTTGGTCACCTCCGACCACTTTAAAAGTAAAATGGGCATTTTCGCCTTCTTCAAATACCATCATACAGAGTGTTGAGGCAAACGCAAAGATTGTTCCCCTCCACATATCCGGGTTCCTACACTGTCTACGGATACGCATTCAGAATTTGAGGAAAACCTCAATGTTATTAAAGTTAGAAGATCATTTACAAAGTGTATTACACAGGGTCATTTCCATGCTCACATTAGACAGCTGATTTGTGATCCTGCTACAACAAAGGGGAAAAAAAAAAAAAAAACCTAAGCAAAACCACCTGAGTAGTCTTACACAGCAGTCACAATTTGGTTTAATAAAGTCTGTGTTTTAAAAAATTCAGATAATAGTACATAGTTCTTGCTCAGTACCTGAATCTACTTACGTTACATAAACTTGAAGTTGCCTAAAAAAATTATATTTTAGGTCTTAATTTTACTCCACAGGTTTTTTTCACGTAATTTAAGGATGCATTTTATTTTGCATCCTGTTAATGCTTAATAAAAACTGGAACTGTCTGAAAGTCAACAAAAATAAAAATATGTTTAATGGAAACATGTAAATAAATTAGAGAGACAGTAATAAGCAGTACCTTCAACTTATTTAAAATGTCAGTAAGTTCTCTGTAGCAAGCAACTCTTTGTGATGGGCCCGAAAATGTCAGTAAGTTCTCTGTAGCAAGCAACTCTTTGTGATGGGCCCGTTATGAGCATCCTTTTGTACAGATGACCTGGATGACTGGATGTGGGTGCTACTTAATTCCTGGGTATAAAACAGTGCGCCTTTATTGGCAATGAAACAATAGGGATAAAATTGTGTGTCTTGTTAAGTATAATGTATGAGAGTGGTTCTTATGCATAACATAGATTATGAACATTGATCCAGTAATAAGGAAACATAATATTTTATAGGTCACAATGTTTTACAGAAATTTCCGAACTCTCTCTAATATGTACTCTCTAATATGTACAGCTATAATTTCCAAAATAAATGCAAAGCTAGCAACTATTCTGAGAACACTGTGAGTAAATTTCTCGAGACAAGCTTTGTTGTTAATCATCCTAATTTTGCTCATGTTGTGTTACATGGGGGGAAAATAGTTGTACAATGGACAAGTATACTACTAAACAAAAGCCCCATCTTTTTCTTAAGAGTCAAAACAGAAGGCTAATAAAGACCATTTAAAATAAAAGGGCCCATTACTCCTGAGTTTTATATGAGCTTACATGCTTTCATTGTGCAGAGTGTGTTATTAATTTCACATGCCAGATTCATAGGTTTCTGCAATATCAGGTTTGATGTATTCATTATCGGCACTCAGTACATTAATTCACGCTGAAGTCCGGTAAATCAAAATTATACCATCTGGCTTCCTGTTCTTAATGATGAATTTGATGTAGGGGTGATTAAGATTGTTAGGCTTTTGAATTTTAATGTAAAAATTAGGGGATTAAAAAGGCATTTAGAAATGACCAATAGTTAGAATAAACTTACTGACAGGATCTAATTTGTGTACTTGCTAGTAAAGCTCCATTTTAATTAGCAACCACACTCTTTCAGCACAAGCTCAAAGAGACAGAAGTTTAGTGATTAAGAAGATGAAGCTGTTAAATTGATAAATTGACCTTGAAATACTTGTAACTGTGGGGGACGGCCCAGCAACTCAATTGTTAGTGTGTTGCATTGCCACATGGAGAACTGAGTCCAAGAGTGACCGCAGATGCAAAATTTTGCTCTTTTTCTTTCTTTTCTTTTTTTGCTAATGAGTAATTGGCTGACCAACTCATCTTGGGCCTTGAGGTGTGGGGCTGGGGAACAGAGATAAACAAATGCAAAACCTGCAGACCTGAGGGTTGGCACTGTAATGATAGGAAGGTAAAGATATGGTCACTGTTTCCGAACTCCTTGGCAGGTGACATTTGAATGCTGTGTGTAAACCTGGAAGCATTGTATTGGTTCCTGCTACCACGATTCTATCCACACGCATGCGATCTGGGAGGAAGACATTCAAGTGGTGAGTTAAGTCAGGAAATCTAGGGCACAGCCACCAATACTGTCTCTTTTGTACCGTATTTTATTACGGTGCGTGGACTCCATATACTTTTGTACACTGTTTCAGAAGAAATATGGAAATGGAGGCATTCTAAATATCTGCAACACAGAGCATGTATATAACCCACAGCCATTGCACTCAAACTTGACATGAGATTTCTTTTCATTGAAAGACCAATCTGACACGGATGTTCCTTTGACAGTTAAAATTACCTCTGGTTTTAACAAACGCATTCGAAATGTTACATAGAACTCATTACATCTTTTCTGCATAAAGAAGTTTTCATAGTTAAACAAGTTAAGAAAGAATAGACTCAATGTAAAATATTAGCAGAATAATGTAAAGAAACATCCTCATTTTTGCCTCCACAGATATAAAGCTAAAAGTGCAAGAAGCCATGTAGCAGAAAAGTAAGGTTGAAAATAAAATTACTTTCTGATAAGAGAAAAAAAATACTACCTAGTGTGGCTTCATAAAATGCAGTGCTTTGGTTCCTGTGAAATTAATAAATGTAGTCACTAATGCACTAAAATAAAATACAGTCAGAATGACTTACATCAGAAAACAAGTACATCTGTATATATCAACAAAATTTGAAGGATTCTGATTCCTGGCTAGTCAAGGAATATTTTAAATCTTATATTTTAGAGGAAATCGAATCTTGACTAACCACTGTAATTTATGTCATTTTAAATAAGATATATTTGAATAAGTATATTTTTCATGCCCTAAAAAGACTGATGTCTTCTTTTATAAGCTCATCCTGTGACACACTTGAGTAGGTAGGTATATTGATTTTTTTTTCTTTTTCTGATGGCAATGAAGTGTAAATGGAAAATATCAGACTTGGCAATCACTTAAACCATGTGAAAATTTCAGAGTGAAGGCTATTAGAGTCACTTTGTGATCTCCCCAGATGACCAGAGGGGGGAGAAAAAAAACCCACATTTCTACATTTCTTCAGATCCTTTGTGTGACAGCTAAGGAGAATAACATTCTTTCTAATACGCCAGTTTTCGTCTCTAGTTGAGAATAACCTCAGTGCTTTCTTATGTCACTGGCTGAGAGAAGATGAAAGACCCAGCCTTGTGTAAATGGCTTTGTCTAACCATCAGTCTTTAGCTCTGCGTGGCAGCTGTACTATTGACATTAGCTTGTGCACTGGGTGAAATTGAAGTGAGTTAAATGTGACCTTGGCTTAGTTGTTGAAGTAGAAATGAACTCTACTGGGAGTGAAAAAAAATAAGACCAGTTTCTCTAACTTCATTTTTTCTTTAATGAGTTTAACAGCACTCTTAGGATTTGATACATTTTATAAAAACGCTTTTATTTCCCTTTCTATTTTACCCTGAGTAATCAGCAGTTAGTAAGGTTAACATGCCCTTTTGTTATGAAATCCTTGTTTCTGGTATTTGTATGCCGTATTCCAAAAAACTGGCACATTTATTTTCCCGTCCCACTTCCCAATTATAACCCTAAATAGGGATGGAAGATTTTCATG
>PVJC01001687.1:16866-89560 GCA_004026665.1 Murina feae | reverse complement strand
CTTTTATTAGTTTTAGATTATATCCAAAATAATATTTCAACATACAATCAATATAAAAATAGTACTCAGATATTTTACTTTCTTTGTGCAAAGGCTTTGAAATCCAGTGTGTTTTTACACTTACGTATAGCACAATTTCCACTGCTCAACAGCGATGTGTGGCTAGTGGCTGCCACATGGGACAGCACAGATCCAGATGCAAAAATAGATTTGCAGGCAGAAACAGAAGGGAAAATATTAAGAGGAAAAAAAAGAAGAAAGAAGGTAGGACTAAATAAAAAGGTGGTGAGGCTAAAGAATAGGCATAGTGAGTGCTTTCAAAATAGTAGAGAGGGGAATGGGGACATGGAGAAAATGAATGGAGCTCAGTGAGAAGATCAGCTCTAGCTTCCCGTCCCAGGGGGGAAGAAACATCCCTTTATAAGCAAGTGCAGTTGACTAGCAATGCCAATTTTCTGGAAAGAGGCTTTAGTGTTTTATAAATAGTCTCAGCATTAGACCGGGGATCTGCCTTGCCATGAAAAGCAACTGGGCAAGTCTCTGAACCCCAGTTCACACCCTCGGCACTCAAGAGGCAGTAGAATGGGCCAGGCTAGGGAGGGCAAGACTCCTGATCAAGATTGGGATTTTAATCAATTACAAGGAAATGGGTTTGAGGAAAAATAGCAATGCAGTGGGAAAGTACCTTGAGCTAACATTCAAGTGCACAGTGTAAGACTCAGAGATCATAAGGTAAGGATAGCCAGCAGGTGCCTGGGATCCAGATGTGGGGGTGCAATGTCAGAGGCCAGACAAGGAGACTGAGGTGCAAAATTGGATTCCAGGAGTCAGAGACCAGCACCAAGAAATGCATCCCTGAGCCAGAGACCTCAGAAATAGAAACCAGTTCACGTGCGCACAATATGGCAGCCACTTAGTAGGCTTAGGTTCACGCCTGCAGGCATAAACCAGATTAAAGTGCAAGCTGAAAACAGCCAAGCTACCAGCTAGGAGAAGAGAGAAATATCAGCCACATCTGTCAGACTTAAAAAGACTTGGAATCAAGAAGGCATTAATATCATTAGACAGCTGTAAAGAGTTTTGAAACTTTCCTGAGAACTTATCTCTGAACAGCTCTAGCCCATCCATTCATTGCATCATTCATTCAGCAACCATTCATTGCATGGTTCTCACTGAACCACTCTTACAATGTCAATTAAATAGGTCATTTGTACTAGGATTTGCCAATTTCTACCCTAGCAGTGCTGGTGCAGGTAGCTCAGGCTGAAGCAGAATAGGTGAGATTGCTAATACTGAAGGGGCCTCTCTGAATAAAACAGTGGGATAAAAAGGCGGCATTGATCCTAAAATGCCCAGAGCTCCATTTGTCTATCATGTGTTGCAATTTTCCAGATTGGCCAAGATCCAGGCGAATGGGAATTAGGCTGGTATAAAATACCAGAAAAGAGACTTCACAGGAAAATTGTTCTCTTAAGAAGGCAGTATGCAGGACTTTCAAAAAATATCGATTTTTGCATTGCTTACAGTCAGACTAATATTAAATACAAAATTTTGAGCAATCAGGGAAATCATGGCCTGATATTCTGCTGAAAAAAGAATCTCTAATTAGAAATTGGTTACAGCCTTGGCCAGTGTGGCTCAGTTAGTTGAGTGTCCTCTGTGTATCCGAGAGGTCGCCAGTTCGATTTCTGGTCAGGGCACATGCTCAGGTTTGGGGCTCTTTCCCTGTAGGGACACTCAGGAGGCAATCCATCCATGTTTCTATCTCATAGATATTTCTCTCTCCTTCTCCTTTCCTTTCTCTCTAAATCAATAAAAACATATTAAAAAGTGTGGACAAAAGAAGCCACATGCTAGCCTGAAAAGCTCAGCGGAGGTCTGCATGGCAGTCCTGCAGGCTCAGAGACCTAGAGTAATCACAAAGGATGGCAGAAATCACCTTTGATCTTTACTAAGCCCATTTGTCTTTTTGCCTCTAAGATAATGTATTTGTGAAATGTCTGGGTAACTTGCAACTCCCTTTCTTTCCAGACCCCGTGGGACATAACAAATGGCACCAGGACATTCCTCATTGATATTGTTATCAACTGTTAATTATGTATGCATCTAGGTAAAAGAAGCATATGTCTATCATTTCACCTTTTACCCAATCCCAGAGATTCCGCCCCCTCTCCCTGCTTTGCTTTATCCTGCCTCCTTAATCTATCACCAATGAATTTCATGTAACTCACGTATTTTCCTTTTGATGGTAAATTTATAAAAACACAGTATGAACTCCCCATTCTCTGGAGCATTATCTCAATTCATAGAGGTTCTGCTTCCCGGCATATGTCGACAGTTTGGCTCAAATAAACTCACAAAATTTTTACAGGTTTCATTGGGTTCCCCCCGCCCCCTCCTTAACAAAAGGAAAGAAACTGGTTACAATGGAGGGAAAAACCTCTTTGCATGAAACCTTGAATTGTTGAAGGATAGTCATCACTTTTTACACCTGATTTATAAAAAGCAATGTAAGTTAAAAGGAAAGGTTGATAGTGGTAAGGAAATCAAAATGGCACATAAGAAGTTAATCATGCAGAAAATAAAATATATGATATATTTAATGGTGCTGCAAAATCAAAATTCACAAATACAGTAAAGATTATTTGGCAAGTGAAAAAATGTCTTGAGGAAGGATGCCTCACACCTTTCAATAATCTATATATATAAAAGGCTAATATGCAGTGTCCCCTCAATAGTTTGACTGGGAGACCTGGAGTTCTATCCCTCGCTATGACATGCGCTTATCACCAGGGGGTGGAGTGAAGAAAGGCCCCGGCCAGCAGCCAGGTTGCTGATCTCTGGCCAGGCCTAGGGATCCTACCTGTGCATGAATTTCATGCACCAGGCATCTAGTTAACTTTAGAGAGAGATAAACTTGTCATAAATAGGTATATTTTATACTGTAATTTTATGAAAACAAGAAAGCTTATCTAAAACGAGTTCTAGGACATTATTTCATTCACATTAAATAAAACCCCCAAAAGTCAATATTCAAACAATGATCCCTACTAATCAAGAAAGGGCTTTATTGGTATTTAGGATGCTTGCCTTAGTAAAGCAGGGAAATATGTATTTTCAGTAAGTTTTCCAGCAAAAAAAGAGGTCAAAAGAGTTTCAGATTTCAAAAGATCAATGTCTCCCTTTCTAAAACAGGTGTGTGCTGTGATACTGTAAATAGTTTGAATTAACAACAAAAATGTCTGACCCTAATTTCTGAATCTGCAGATTCTGTCAGTGCTTACAATGTCATCCAGGCATGTTTTCAACTCTTCATCAATGTAGAGTTGGCAAACATTTTAATAATCATCACGAGCAAAGAAATTACACTACATGTTTCCTGAGGTACCAAAGATAGATTATTAACCTTTAAGTTGTGAAACCATCCCTTATGTTCAAAAAATGGGGCAAAAGAAAAGAGGAAATGTCTGTTCTAGTTCCTTTATAAATCTATTAATCCTATTTCATCCCTCAAAGTATTTATTCATTTTTCCATGAGAATGTGCACATACCAAAAGGAATATAAGATTGTTTATTATTATTATTATTATTATTATTATTGTTGTTGTGTTAAGTTATGATGGCACTAGTACCAACTTGGTTAATTTTAAGCTACTTTTGCCACCACAGCAACTAAAATACCTGAAATTAAATTAAAAGGACCAGCAAAGCTCCGTTTTTTTAACACCCATTTATTTGTAATGGTGGCAGTGGTAAAACTTTAATATACTGTTCAATAATAGTAACAGTACTGATGTTTATTAAGCTATGTTTCAAGCCCATTTCATACAATATCTATGTTATAACACTTCCCTTTATGCAATAATCATAGCTCTACTCAAATCTGACAGACACACAGGATAGTAACTAAAGATTACAGGGAAATAATTCCACTCTAAAATAACCCTCTTATTCACATTTCTCACTCCCTTTTTCTGGAATGACCTGAAGATCCAGTTTTTTTTTCAAGAATGCTACAACACACCAAATGTAACTCTGCACAGCCTACTCAAAAATGTCCTAAGGTCTCACATGCCCCCAACCCCCAACCCCACACACACATTTTGAAAAAGCTACTAATGTTATACTAATGTTATTTGGGGCAGCTTTTTGTAATTATAGATTTTTTAAATGGTTTTAATCATTTCTGTTAGGAATTCTTTTTTAATTTGGGCCTTCCCTAGATGAAGTGATGTTCTTTGAAGTAATATTAAAGATACCTGAAAATAAACAGCAAAAAAATAACCCAAATCACCTTTTAAAATATTTTTTGAAAACATAAGCTTTCTTTAAAAGGTCAGCTAATTAATAAAGCAAAATCCATTTCACATATAGATTTAATGTCAGAAGGTATTTTCCACTTTTTGTCAGGGCATAGAAATATGTTTCAGGAATTTCATCACAGTGAATGAATATTCCTCTTACTATGTTTTAAAACATTTCTATAACACCTTGAATAAAACATTTTTACTCCTCTATGAAGACAATTTCAACAAAATAAATGTCAAGGAAAAACAATAAAAGTGTAACATTCATGATCACTACAAGCTTTTTGTTAAAACACTAAAAAACGCAACATATTCATTCCTCACTCTTTATCTTAAAATACTGATTCCCTGATTCTAGCAGAATATAATTTTAGTAACTCATCAAGACAGAATATATAAAATTGGCATATTTTTTATACACACACAAATTGAGAAAGCATCTTTCCCATCTGTGCTGCAGAAAATGAAATGCATCTGGTGTTGACAATATGGCGCCACACGTGAACTAGAGTCAGTGGGACGAAAGGGGTTTCTTTCTTTTTCCAAAGCGGATTATTTTAAATAATTCGTGTGATATAATATGCAAGACAGCATCAAATGTGTCACAGTGCATTGCAAAGGTATATTTGGCTAAAGAAAGCATAATAGCACAAGGGCTGGCAGGGGCATGGGAGAGAGCTTGTTCCATTTTAATTACTGTTCAGCATTGACTTCCAAATCTCTTGCCCCAGCAACCCAATCTGATTTTTGGTTTCTCCTTAACATCACAACCCAGTGTCAGAGTATGTGCACATATGCTGTTGGGGCTTCATGCTGGGCTGGGGGGTGGAGAGGTAGGAAATGTTTGGAGAACATGGCTGATGCCAGGATCAAGCAGAGAACAAGAGAAAAATTGAGCAATTTGTTTTGGTTTTTTGCAACAAATGTTCTTTCTCCCTTGAAAGAAAGTTCTTTTTATCCAGGCAATCTGAAGATGGATTTTATGCCTTCATTGTCTTTTCTTTCATGTGTTCCCATCTGTTCCTGTGAACTGTGAATAAAACTGAAATCTACATTTGCTACACACTCTATCCCATGCCCAAGTATTTTTGCGGATGATGTGCTGAGAGCGCCAGCGAAGACATCTGAGAAGGTAGGGAGCTTGGAAGGGTGTTTCAGAGCTAAGCCTACTCCTGGGTACCTTGGTGAGCCCTCATCCTGTTCCAGGTTCCAACTCTATTTCGTCCTCTTCCCCATTCAGAGGGTGAGTGGGCTCGTTGAGTTGGGCAGAGAAGTATTTAGAGGACTCTCTCTTCTGCATCAGTGAGCAAGTGCTGCTCAAACCTGGATTTGTGACTCATGACAGAAAAAAACTGTCCAATTCTCAGAGAACTAGGCTCCATCAGCAGATGTTGGAAACTACCAATAGTGCCTCTGCCCGGGACTGTGTCTGGCAAGGGACAAGCCCCTCAGGGCTTACTGTCCTGCCTATACCCACCTTTCACCTATTCTTTGAAAGATATTTTAGCTTTTTTATTTCTTCTGTGTCTTCACTGAAACGCTAGTTCTTTATAATTAAGAGCTTCTTTAGAACTATAGATGGTATGATTAATGTCATCTGTGAATATGACATAATATATATGCAACAAGGAATGAATCACAGAGAACAAAGAACGAGTTAATATAGCTAATCATAGGACTGATTCTAGGAATGGAGAAAAAAACTCCAGGACATACGTAAACTTGCAAGTATTATTAATCAATAGGACTGTACTCATCTCAGAAACCTAAGTTCTAAAAACTTGTTAAAGGTAACTGTAGTCATGAGAAAAGATTCTGGAAAATGACTTGACTACAAAACCTCTGTCATTTATCAACCATGTGATCCTAGAAAAAGTTATTTTAATTTCTTCAAGCATTGGGTCCCTAATCCGTAAGAATGGAAACAAGAACTTTGATCATGTAAGATTGCTCTGGGGATTAAATCAGGTATGGCTATAAAGTGGCCAGTATATGGTGAAGGCACACACAATAATGTTTAGTGTCTTCTCCAAAATAGGCTTAGGTCTTTTGAATATGAAACTCATATTTATACAGCAGCATTTTTGAAATATTGATGGTGTCTGAAAACTTTCTGGTAAAAATAAACATAAATACCGATGCAGAATTCCCTGCTTTTGCTTTGAAAATATTTTGCTTCAATGAGCTGCAAAGTAATTTAGTAAGTTAATATTTGCTATAATATATCTACCATCCAATCTAATCCAATTATTATTTGTTGTCTTATCCTTAACTGCACAATTTCATCAAAACAAATGTACACAATACCCCAACTCTAAAATTCTTATAATTAGTCTATGTACACACTAAACACACACATACACTTTTTAAATACATAGTATTCATCTTTACTGAGTTTAAAACATCTTTACATCCTTTTAAGATGACTTTTTAACTTTACTTTTGGAACCAGAAACAGGATTTCTATTAAATTCTTTCTCAAGCTAAAGGGAAAGGTAGGTTTATTTGGGCTTCTTGTCCATAATATCCCTACCTACTCTTCTGAGAATAACTAAAAACGTTTTCTAGAACATCAGGAGTTCCCTGGAACATCAGTAACGTCACAGGTTGCTGCACTCAACTGAGTTTATTAAACAATAAAACACTCATACTCTGCTCTGTTTTCTGAAACCATACTAATACACTACAAAGAGTTTCAACTGAAAGCACATCTTTTCCCATATCTTATCCTTCTAAACATAGCCTTCTGTTTCCTGTAAAGTTTTAATGTACATAGCATTAATCTAACATGTCTATTCAGAGACAAAATATCGAGTTCCAGTAAAGTAAGATACATTGAAAGAAAAGAGTTCTCTAGTCCCTCGCAGAATGGAACTCTCAAAATATGTGATAACACGACTTGATAAACATTTACAAAAGGAGAGCCTCCCGCTGCAAGGCGGAGGGAGTGCGCGGCATGGCTCAGGGGGCGCCTTAGGGGCCTGCACACACGTTCCCTCGACTCTCCTCCGACCACACCTGCTCGATCAGGGTCACCAGGATGCGGGAAGCAGCCGCTTCCAGGACGGTCACTCTGAGAAAAGGCCGCAGGACGCCCCTCACCACCCTGGAGAGGACGCGCGCAGGCTGCCCACGCGCTGGCGGGACCCACCCGCCGCGGGAAGCTCCGGGAAGGGAGTGTGGGTAAGCCGGCGACCCTCCGCTCGGAGCCTCTCCCCACGCCAGGACCTCGCGTTCCCCATTAAGGCACCTGTTCGCGTTCCTCTTCCTTCCTGCAAACCACGCGTGTCCAGTGCTGGCCCCCCACACCGCACCACACAGGGCTGTCGTCCTTTCCACGTGTTGGGGTTTGTCTTTCCTTTGACCACGTGAGACAAGGTGGAGAGTCCTTCTACAAGACCTCCAAAAAGGACCCCGAATTATGTCTAACTTCCCTCCTCCCCTAGTTGGCGACCATTGATGCTTCCACTTCCACTGTCACCTCATCAAGCTATTTCTGCCCAAAGTCAAGTCGGGGTGCAAGACTTGTCGTCACTAAGCGGGTGCGGGACGCTTGCTTTCCACGGTTTGATTTACCTGGGAGCTCCCCGCACCCTCCCCCCCGCACGTCTCGGGGTCTCGGTCCCCCCAAAGCTGGAGGCGTGGCCCCGGGACCCCAGCACTCACCTGGCTGCCGCCGCGCTCCGCGCCCTCCTCCGGGCTCCAGGGCTCCCGGGAGCTCCGCGCCCGCTCTGCCCCCTCCGCGGGTGGCGGTGGCTCCAGCAGCTGCTCCAGGCTGGCAGTGCCCGGCAGGGAGGAGCTCTTCTGATGGCACAAGTGCGCCCCGGCGCCCCGGCGCTCTGCACCCTCATCTTGGCCACGGTCCCCCCTCGGGGGTGGCTGAGGCGAGGAGGACAAGGAAGAAGATGCGGAGGACGAAGAGGGAGCCGAGTCCGGGGAGCGTCCGCCAGGAGGCGTCGCTCCGGTCGCGGCAGCGGGCCCCTTCCCCGCGGGGAGCAGATGCTCGCGGATCCTGCGGCGCAGCGTGGACCCCTGCTCCCCGCGGGCAGCGCCGCCGGGCTCCGGAGGCTCTGGGGAGGAGCAGCACAGGTTGGGCTGGGAGGAGGAGAAGACGCGGTCCAACACCTGCTTCCGTTTCTTGAAGCCGATCCACCTACCGCCCGTGGCACCCGCTCCGGCCAGTGCTTCCCGCCTGCCCCCGGGGGGTGGCGGGGAGGGCGACGGGGTGGCCGCGGGGCGCTGCTCCTGGCCCCCGGCGCGCCCGCCGCCGCCGCCGCCCTTGCTCTTGGCCACCCCCAGCTGCAAGTTCCTCCAGAGCCGGGCCTGGAAGGAGGAGGGAGCGGCGGCAGGCTCGGGGGAGCCCGCGGCCGCAGCCCGGGGCTCCATCCTGCACTGCCCGCTCCTCCTCTTCCCTCCGCCTCCGCCGCCTCCGCCTGCTCCACCGCCCTCCCCGGCTGAGCCTCCGCCCGGAGCCCGGCGGCTGCGGCGGCGGCGGCGGCGGCGGCGAGGGGCGCAGCAGCAGAAGCAGGGAGCGCTCCGCGGCTTCAGGCCAGCGCGCGGGACAGACGCCGCCGCCTCGGTTCTCCGGCCGGGGGACGCCCGCGCTGCCTCTCCCCGCCGCACCTGCCCGGGTGGGCTGGCTCTGTGGCTGAATCTCGGCTGCCAAGCCTGCAAAGTTTCTATCTCCGACCTCCACGGCTCCAGTCCACCCGCGTCCCCCAGGCCGCGCCCTGCCTCCCTCTCCTTGTTGCTTCCAGGCTCAGAGGCTCCGCGCCCCCGGGCGTGCGCCAGGGACTGCACCCGGTGCCCTGCAGACAGCACCCGTCAGCGGCGGAGGAGGCTGCCTCCCAACTGGATCCCTGCGAGCCTCGCACCGCGGGGAACGTGGGGCTGAAGGTTCCCGGGACCAGCAGCCCCGAGGGAGCACCCCTGGACCATCCTGCAGCTCCTGGACGGGAGCACGGGCCGGCGAGAGCCGGGGGAAGCCAGACCGCTTCCTGGGATCCAGCCACCGTTCCCCGGGCCGCTTGCTCAGGGCGCCGCCGGACGCACCAGCCAGTCCTCGTCTGGGTCCGATGAAGTGGAGATCGTGCGCCTTCCGTGGGTCGTACGGGACGCCGAGCTGCCACCGGCGAGACGAACACGCTTGAGTTCTGGGGCTGAACACCGCTGCCCCCGCCCGGTTGCGCTCCGGTCCAAAAGGAGAGTTAGATTTCTTCTGTCTTGACTTCATCTCCCGCCACCCCTCCCCGCTCTTTATTTATATGTGCAGTGTTTTTTCTACGATCCGGGTCTAGAGATTTCTGGAGTCTGACCATAGGGCCAGCCCTAAAGTTGCAGGAAGTTTAAGGTGGCCTTGGACGTGGAAGATGCGCACTGCCCCTGCACCCCCCGCCTCCGTTCCAAACGCAGGGAATCTGGTTCTTTTCGCTCAATTGCATTTTCCTTTGGTTACTTCACTTGCTTTATTGCCAAGGCAAAGAGAAAAGGCTTTTCAGCTCATTCAGACTTTGCTTCTCCCCAGATCTACTGATCCGAGGGTCTTCTAATTCTACTAAGGGAGCAGCCTCTTGAAAGGCAGGTGACACAGGGCCCTTCCCTCTTCCATCGCCCCCCCGCGCCCCTAAATGGGGACAGCATGGAAGAGTTACCTGGGCTTCCCCCCCACTCCTGTTCCAATCTCATCTGGCTAAGAGTATGCCCTCGAGATGTTACCAGACTCTCCAACCTCTTCGTTTTTCTATGTTTTCTTACCTTTATAACAAACACTTCGTAAATATTTATTGAGCACCTCCTATGTCCTAGGCTCTTGGATGGATTCTGGGGATGCAGCTGTCAACAAGGGAAAGAGGGCCCTCTCCTAGTAAAGCTCGTCTTCCAGTGAGTGTGAGGGAGACAATGAACACAATGTCTAACAGTGGAAAGTCCCCTGGAGACATTCAAACAGACTACTGTAACAGTGTCTATGGAGGCAGGGTTGCCAGGTAGATTACAGGACACCCAATTAAATTTGAATTTCTAATAAACTGAATAATTTTTTTAGTATACATATGTCCCAAGTAGTGCATGAGACATACTAAAATGCTTTTTGTTGTCTACCTGAAATTCAGATTTAACTTAGTGTTTTGTACTTTTATTTGCTAAATCTGGCAACCCTATATGAAGGGTTTTGGGGGTTTTGCTATTTTGTTGTTACTTTTTCTGACCTTATATAAATAGAGAAAGTCTCCCTGAGGACTTGGCTCCGTGCCTCAGACTTTTTTACAGGGGGCAAGTAGAAAGTATCACAACCACAAAAAATTACCTGAATATAGAGATACTCTGATAGCCCAAAAGGAAACAGCAAATACCCAGAAGTGTTCTCTCTAACATAGGAAAAGTATTTTGTTATTAGTTTTTCTAGAACATGGTAAACAAAGTATGAAGAAGAAAAGAAATATAGAATTACTGTAGAAAATTGAGAAGAAATAACCACTATAGAAATCTTTATACATATGTCATATTTATATGATAAAGGCCCATGGACCCATGGAGATAACTCTACACAATTCCACTTTATTTTTATATAGTCATGATGCATTCAATTGACTTTTTTACCTTAATATTTCCACTTTTCTCTTTACCAAATTTTGTCTTGACTATACTATCTCTGAGATACTATCTCTGATTTCAGGTTCTGAAATCTCTGATACCAAATCACATTTCTCCATCAATGTGAATTCATTTACACAACTTGAGAGCATATTTAACTCGTTCTAAACATCTGATGTGGATTATAAAATGTGAGGATGTCCTACAAATTGTGCATTATATAAATTTGTACTAGATACGATCTCTGTTATTAAATGTCTTAGTGTATTTATGAAAAGATACTTATAAAAACTCTACAATACAAGGGGAAGCTGAATAGTACAAACTGATCACTTTGGGGAATAAAGAAGAGTGAAGGTCACCTCTGCCTTGACTAATGAAAGGTTTCTTGTTGGAGGTATCATCTGAGGTAAGACATATTGCAGGCAGCAGAGTACACTAATAAGATAGATGGCCAGCTGCAAAGGCAAGCAAAATTCATGGCACATAGCAAGACTTCAATAAACGTTACCTCTTCTATTTATTACAATTTACTATCCATTGTAAACATTGACAGAACACCTACTGATTGAATTAATATGAAATTAATGTGTGCATCACATATTGAAATAGAAGAAGTTGGGACGGTGATGGATAATGCAATATCTGAGCAGAAACCCAAGGAAGTGAAGGTGGGAACAAAGTAGTGAATCTGCAGGAAAGTTTTTCCAAGAAAAGGGAACATTAAATGCAAACAGGCTGAAGCAGGAACTTGCTTAACTTGAGGAATGCTAGGGAAGACAAAGTATATGGAACAGGGAAACGCGATGGGATGAGAAGATATTGCAGAGATTGCTAAGGAAGCTATCACTGCAGGACTCTGTAGGCAACAGTGAGGACTCTGGACTTGGGTGGAATGAAAACCACTGGAGGGCTTTGAGCAGAGTTTCTTTACAATCTAACCTGCATTTTGAAGATTCACTCTGGCCTCTATGTTGACAATAAAGTGGAGGAGAGGAATGGGTGGGAACATTGTATAGACAGCAGCTGTCACTACCCGTGAAGGGCAGTGATGGCTTTGACTGAGTGGGTAGGTGAGAAGTGGTGAAACTGGTTAACTTCTACATAGGCAATGTTTTGAAGATAGGACTGGCAGGACTAGACATAGTTAGAACATGGGGTATGCAAGCATGGTGCTAAATGGTTTGCCTCCTTTAACATGTAATTCTCACAACAATTCTCACATTTTTTAGCTAAAGGAACTGACTTTGAGGCATAAAGTGATCTTGCAAGGTCACTTCTTGTATAATTAGCAGATCCCAGGTCCACAGGATTCAAAAGCCACACAGCTTCCTAATTTTAAAATGTATGAATAAATAGAATAAAATAATTAAAAGAAACCTCAAAGATGCACTGATCTATGTCCTTGCCCTGGGCGAGCAACAAGACTGCTGTGAATAGAACCATGACGTCCACTTGATGAACTCAAGGACATAAATGCAAGCACGAAAACAACATTTATGGGACTATTTGAGTTAAAGTGCCAACTAAATGGCACTTCAGGCGCCCTCTTCTCAGTGGAGCCTGGCTGCCATCCCAGCTCCCAATAAGGGGCCAGATGCCTTCAGGACCTCATTTCCTCTCTCTGTCTCTAAAATAGGGATAATAACATCAATTGGCCTGACCACACCCTATATGGACCCAATTAAAAGTCAAATGTTTTGTTGATGGTTTCCTTTGCTGTGCAAAAGCTTTTTATTTTGATTTAGTGCCATTTGTTTATTTTCTCTTTAGTTTCCAATGCCCTAGGAGCTGTGTCAGTGAAGAAATTGCTTCCTCATGTGTCTGAGATTTTGCTACCTGTGGATTCCTCTAGTATTTTTATGACCATCTTACATTTAAGTCCTTTATCCATTTTGAGTTTATTTTTGTGTGTGGTGTAAGTTGGTGGTCTAGTTTCATTTTTTACATGTATCTGTCCAATTTTCCAAACTATTTATTGAAGAGACTGTCTTGACTCCATTGTATGTTCATGCCTCCTTTGTCGAATATTAATTGAGTATAGTGGTTTGGGTCAATTTCTGGGTTCTCTATTCTATTCCATGGACCTATATGTCTGTTCTTGTGCCAGTATCAGGTAGTTTTGAGAACAGTGGCTTTGTAATACAGCTTGATATCTGGTATTGAAATCCCTCCTACTTTGTTCTTTTTTCTCAGGATTGCTGCTCTTCAGGGTCTTTTTTTATTCCATGTGAATTTTTGGAAACTTTGTTCTAGGTCTGTGAAATATGCTGTTGGTATTTTAATGAGGAGGGCATTAAATCTATAGATTGCTTTGGGTAGTATGGATATTTTGATGTTGATTCTACCAATCCATGAAAAGCCCACTGCATGGGAGAACATGTTTGCCAATGTTATCACAGATAAGGGTTTAATCTCCAACATTTAGAGGGACTCATACAACTTAACAAAAGGAAGATAAATAACCAAATAAAAAAAATGGGCAATGGACCTAAATAGGTACTTTTCAAAAGAAGACAGAAGGCCAAGAGACATATGAAAACATGCTCAAAGTCACTAATCATCCGAGAGATGCAAATCAAAACAACAATGTGGTACCATCTCACAAATGTCAGAATGGTTATCATCAACAAATCAACAAATGACAAGTGCTGGCGAGGATTCGGGGAAAAAGGAACCCTCGTGCACTGCTGATGGGAATGCAGACTGGTGCAGCCACTATGGAAGACAGTATGGCATTTCTTCAAAAAGTTAAAAATGGAACTGCCATTTGACCCAGTGATCCCACTTCTAGGAATATATCCCAAGAAACTAGAAACACCAATCAGAAAGGATATATGCACCCCTATGCTCATAGCAGCACAATTTACCATAGCTGAGATTTGGAAACAGCCTAAGTGCCCATCAGTAGATGAGTGGATTAGAAAACTGTGGTACATCTAAACAATGGCAAAAAAGAAGGAACTCTTAGCATTTGCAACAGCAAGGATGGAATTAAAGAGCATTATGCTAAGTGAAATAAGCCAGGCAGAGAAAGATAAATATCGCATGATCTCTCTCATTTATGGAATATAATGAACAATATAAACTGATGAACAAAAACAGAGACAGAGAAGCATTGATCAGACGGTCAAACCTCAGAGGGAAGGTAGAGGAGGGTGAGGGTAAGGGGGAGAGATCAACCAAAGGACTTGTATGCATGCATATAAGCCTAACCAATGGACGCAGACACCAGGTGGGTGAGGGCATGAATGGGAGTGGGGGTTGGGAGGGGATAATGGGGGTATAAGGACACATATGTAATACCTTAATCAATAAAGAAATTTTTTTAAAAAGTCAAATGTAAGCAGCATTTTCAATGAGTTAAGTGTCTTCAAGAGAGACATTTTTTATCATTTCATTATTTAAAAAAAAACAAAGCACAAGAATGAAACTACCTTTCTTTAAGATTACTTCCCAACTCTTCTTACATCCAAGGGTTATGCCACGCGTAGCCATAAAAAGCTTTATTCTGGGCAGTCCTGTGTCCAGCTAAAAATCTGGGTTTTGCTACTAAGGAAGAAGAGGAAGGTGGATATTGGGAACAACAAGGAGACTCTGACACAGACTAGTAGTCATGTGATGGACTTCTTCACTCATAAAGAAAAAGCACCACAAAAGGATTTCTTTTTAAATCTGCATGTTTTGACATTTGGTGAAATGCATGGAACTGCTGCCGTCTTCTCCTTACAAGCATGAGGATGACGTGAACTCCAAGGTTGGCAGAAAAGAGAGATGGGAACAACCCCATTCTCGATGATGTCATTGAGCCACAGAACCAGCTTTCCTTAACTTCGATCCTATCATCATGGAGTTATCTGTTAACTATTAGTTAGAAAATTAATTTATCTAGATTTTTAGCTGACTTTTATATGAGTCTTTCATTGTTGTCAAGACAAATTACCAGAAACTTAACTGCTTAAAGCAACACCCATTTATTATCTCACCGTGTCTGTGAGTCAGAAGTCTGGCTTAGCTGGCTCCTGTGTTTCAGGTATAACAAGACGAAAGGCAATGTGTTGGGAGGGCTATGCTCCTTTATGCTTCAAAAGTCTTTCAGATTGCTGGCAGTTACCTTCCATACCCTTCCTTGTGGCACTGAGATCCCTATTTCCTTGTTGCTTTCCAGGAATGGGGGCAAGGGGGAGGCACACTTAGCTTCCAGAGGCTGCCTACGTTCCTCAGCTCATGGCCCTCTTCCTAGTCTTCAAAGTCAACAAAGGCAGATTGAGTCCTTCTCACACTTCAAATCTCCCAGACCTCTTCTTCGGCCTCATATCTCTCACCGACTCTTCAACTTTCTTCTAATTTTTAGGGCTCATGTGATTACATTGGACCCACCTGGAAAATCCAGCATAATGTCCCTATTTTAAGGTCAGTTGATTAGAAAACATAATTACAGCCCTAAATGATTTGGCTCAGTGGATAGAGAGTCGGCCTGCGGACTGAAGGATCCCAGGTTTGATTCCGGGTCAAGGGCATGTACCTTGGTTACGGGCACATCCCCAGTAGGAGGTGTGCAGGAGGCAGCTGATCGATGTTTCTCTCTCATTGATGTTTCTAACTCTTCTATCCCTCTCTCTTCCTCTCTGTAAAAAAATCAATATTTTTCTTTTAAAAAAAAAGAAAACATAACTACATGTACAAAGCCCCTTAATATCTGTAACTATACTAGCATTTGATTGAGTAGCTAGGAGGCAGGAGTCTTTGGGAGGCACGTCTTTAGGGCTCTGCTTACCACAAGTTCCCTAGAGCCCAACCATCCTGATTGGCATGTCCTTATTGGAGACGAGAAGAAAGGACGCATCTTCCCAGACTGCCTCATGCACAGTGTTAAACCCAGAGGATCAGCCTCAGTGTTGCAGAGCGACAGCATTCAGACAGACCAACATTCATTAACGATGAGAACAGTGAGAGACTGGCTAACCTGGGCAGACCCTTTCTCTTCACTCTGGTATTTTGAATCTGCCCATTTTGCTAATTAGAATCCTACTGCTCCCCTGTTTCTTCCTCACGTGATGTTTTCCAGGTTCCAATTGGCGTTTCCTTTTTTTCAAATCCAATTCCCTAATTCACACATCTTTCTCTGAGTGAGATAAAATGGTTATTTAAGAAATATACATGATTGATTTCAAACCAGTGCCTGGAAATGTAGCTGGGTTTCTGGCAAGCCCTGTTTTAAAAATGCCTGCCTAGAAAATACACAAGTAAGAACTAGTTAGAAGTAACTCTTGTAGAGTTTTATTCTGAGATGAACTTCTCTCTGAATCTCATGCGAAAAATAGGAAATGCAAGGAAAGATGGAGTAGCTAAATGTGTACAAAAGCAACCAAGGAAAGATAAAATCAAGTATAATGTCTTTTATGAAGAAAATTTCCTTGAATTAAACTACATTGGCTAAAATAGGTTTCTCAGATCTTGATTTACAGCCTGTAAATCCACCCCCCAGGTTTATTCTTAATCTTGACTTCTGCCATCGTCCACATGTAAATTTCTAAGTTCTGGCCATGAAATTATATTGATAGTACAGCTATTGTAGCCTGCCTTTGCTAGAACACCTAAGAACCCAAGATACAAGGGAACTTGGCCCAGATCTCATATAAAGTCAGTGGTGGGATCAGTGAGGTAATTACAGGCAGCAACATCTTTTAGGGGGCCTTAGGTTTAAGCCATCCTTATTCACTATGATGCTCAGTGTTTGTGAATCTACTTCTTTCTAAGAAGGAATCTGGGTGGATGGGAACAGGATGTGACCTTTTCATGTTCATCGCAAGGTCATACCCGCTTGAAAATTTCTAAATTCAGAATTTAGAAATGTGCATGTGGATGAATGAGTCAGGGTCTGAGGGCAGGCAGTGCCATCTGCCCCTTCTGCTCTGAGGAAGCTGCCCCTTGTGACCTGGTTTGCTGCTGACATTCACACTCACACGACCTGGTCTCCCCGCCCAAATCAGAGCCCAGAGAAGGTCCCAGATGACTCAACCTCCCCTTCGCTCCCAGTGTCAGGATCACTGACATCTATCTGCCATTTTCCTCATCCAGCCCCCTGGCTCTCAGCTCAACATCCACAACCCAAGGGATGAGACAGGCTCAGGAAAGCTGACTTTTGGGGCCTCCTCCTGCAGCTATAGAACACCATTATGTTTTAATGTGGCCGCATCCTAAATTGGTTTTCAACAGTCTGTCCACAGGGAGTAAATAGTTGGAACTCTGGCTCTTTAACCTTTTTCTCCCTATCCCTATCTCCCCTGCCTTTTTTCTATCCTGTTGGACTGCCCTTTGGTATCCAGATAGACTATGTTAATCAGGAATGGTTATGGCAGGAAACAGATGGCACATTCAAATAAGAAAACATGACTAAATAATTATAAATTATTTGATAAATTTAATTATTTTCAAAGATGTGGAAAGGTTTAGAGCTGTGGCTTCTCAGAATGTGAACCAGAGACCTGAGATCCTTTCAGATCAAAGCTATTTTCTAATAGTTTTAAGGAGCCATGTGTCTTTCTCATTCTCAGTCTCACACAAGTATATAGTGGTGTTTTTCAGAGGCTCCATAATATGCAATATTTACAACAAAGGGCATCATGAGCAAGTAAAAGGCAAAAAGCAACAACAACAAAATGAGGGAAAATATTTGTGGAATATATAACAGAAAGAAATTAAAATACAGAAAATATAAAGAATTATATTAAATTAATAAGAAAAAGAAAACCCAATAGAAAAGTAGGCAAAGTACATAAATAAGAAATTCACAAAAGAGAAATGTCGATAGCAATAAGGAAAAATGCAAAGATATAGTTTTTAAATTTTTTTAGAGATTAGTAAAATATAAAATTGTTTGAATGTCAGTTTTGATATGGGTGTGGAGAATGGATATCATAGTCATTATGGCACTGTGAATTATTATAGCCACTTTAAGTGGTCAATTCAGCTATATCTATTTAAATGCACACAATAAATGACTCTGGAAATTCCACTTCTAGTCATCTTCCCCACCCCTCTCCTCCAAACTCCACATGTAAACTAGGAGATAGTATAGTCAGCGGTTCTCAACCTGTGGGTTGCGACTCCTTTGACAGTCAAACAACCCTTTCACAGGGGTCACCTAAGACCATCCTGTATATCAGATATTTACATTACGATTCGTAACAGTAGCAACATTGCACCTATGAAGTAACAATGAAAATAATTTTATGGGTGGGTCACAACATGAGGAACTCTATTTAAAGGGCCAGAAGGTTGAGAACCACTGTGTATAATGATTGTATTGCAGCATTGTTAGAACCAACAATAAAGGTTAGTGATAGCCAAAAAAGGGGAAAAGTTGAATACTTTTTAATAGAAATTATATAAATTGTGATTTATCCATGTTCTGAAATTCTGTGCAGCATAAAAAAGAGGAGATATATCAATATGTTCAAATAACAAAGATCACCAGAATATTGCCGAGTCAAAAAACAGGTTGTAAATCGATATTTAACATATGATAGCATATTTACATTTATAAATAAATAAATTCATAAGTAGAATTAGTATTTAAAAAATAATAACCAAAACACTTATAGATTTATCTCCACCGTGGAATAATCTAATCTAATAAAAGAGTAATATGCAAATTAACCATCACTCCGAGACACATACGCCACGCCCACCAGCCAAGCCACACCCACCAGCCAATCAGAGTGACTATATGCAAATTAACCTGGCCAAGATGGTGGTTAATTTGTATACACAGGCACAGACTGAAGACAGCCTAGAAGGAAGCCAAGTGCTGCAGAAGGGAGCCAAGCAGCAGAGAAGGGAGGAAGCGGGGCAGTAGAGATGAAAGGAAGCAAAGCGGCCCAGTAGGGAGGGATCGAGGCAGCAGAGAAGGCAGGCTTCACTCCCTTCTCTGCTTCACTCCAGCTCAAGAAGCCCTATTCTTGCAGCAATCATCCTGCAATGGACTTCTAGTAGTTTGATATTAGTGAATGTATTAAAATAGTATGCCCTATTCATTGGTGAAATGAGATCAAACAATACTTAGAAGGCAAGCAAAAAATTCAACATCCTTTCATAATTTAAAACACTTAGTAAAGTAAAAGGAGATGAATAATTCCTTAATGTAACATCATAATATATGCATAAATCCCAAAGCCAGCAATATCCCTTAGAGCAAAGCAATAATAGAGGTAATCCTCCACAAGTCAAGAAAAGGCAAGGACCCCAAATAAGAACACAGCTGCTTAAATGCTCCGCAAAAGAGAAACAATGTATTTCAAAAAGAAAATGAAATATCCCAGCTGGCGCGTCTCTGTGGCTTGAGTGTTCACCTATGAACCAGGAGATCATGGTTTGATTTCCAGTCGGGGCATATGCCCCAGTTGCAGGCTCAGTCTCTGGTGTGGGGAGTGCAGGAGACAGCCAATCAATGATTCTCTCTTATCATTGATGTTTTCATCTCGCTCTCCCTCACCCTTCCTCTCTGAAATCAATAAAAATGTATATTTTTTTAAAAAGAAAATGAAGTAAATGGTGCAAATATTGAAAAGAATTTTTATATTCTTTATTTATAATAATATAATTGTGTACTTGAAAAACTGAAGGAAAAAACATGAAAACAATAGGAAAAGCCAGAAATGGAGTAAGCTATAAAATTAATCTACAAAAATCAATAGTTTTGCTTTCTATAGAAGTATAAAATAAAACAGGAAAAATAATATTGTTAAATATAATAAACAAAAAATAAAAACCAAGTGAACAAAATAAGATAAACCCAAGAGTTTCATAAGGAAACAGTTTAAAACTCTACTGTGGAACATGAAAGATGACTAAATGAAAACACCTAGGTGAGGACATTCATTATTGAAGCGCAATCATTTATACTTAAATGAATCTATAAAATCAATATGATCCCAATCATAATACCAAGAATTTAAAAAATATGAGTAAACAAAGTTTATTTGGAAGATTAAATGTGTTAAAGAAAGATATGAAAAGGAAATGAGTTTCTTCAGGAATCAGAGTTCATTATAAAGCTACAGTAACTTTAAATGTATAACTCCGGTGCAGACAGACACAACCAATCAATGTTCAGAATAGAGTGCAGAAAAAAACCCCAGGTACCTACATGTATTTAGGTTTTCATAAGGGTGCTACTTGAAAACCAATAGTAAAAGATAAAATATTTAATTCAGATAAATAGACAATCCTATGGAGAAAAACAGAACAAAGATAGATTTCTATCTCATCCTTTTATCAAAATAAATTTTAAACAGCTCAGCTATTAATCTAATGCTAAAATAATTAACAAGAGCATAGAAAATCAAATTGAGTATATTAAAGGAATATCTAAGTGGATCAAACTCATTCAGTGAACACAGACATTTTTCTGTCTTGTTCACTAATATATGATGCCTGATACAGTGGGTACACAACAAATTTGTTTGATGAATGCATGAATTATAGACCCAAACATTATTAAAGATTAAAACTATAGTAGAAAATATGAATAATTTTTTTAAAAGTCTTTGAATTCAGATCTTTTTTTACTAGAAACTAATGAGGAGAAAAAGAAATTGGTAAGCACCAAGCCTGGTAAATGAAAATTAAACTTCACTCCCACAAAGTTCTCATATATCAAAAATATACATGAGAGGCAAAAGACAAACCTTTTTAATGTTCAAAAAGAATTTACTAATCTAATATAATAAAAGAGTAATATGCAAATTGATTGTTACCTGAGACACCTAAGCCATGCCCATCAGCCAAGCCACACCTCCCAGCCAACCAGAGCGGCTGTATACAAATTAGCCCAGCCAAGATGGAGGCCGGCAGCCATGGAGCTATAGCAAACCAGAGGCTTCTGTTGCAACTGCCTGCCTAGGCTGGCTGAGCCTCTGCTCACGGCCAGGCCCACCAGCCAATCAGAGTGGCTGTATGCAAATTAACCCAGCCAAGATGGAGGCTGGCAGGGCGGCTCTGCACTGGGAGCCTCCGCGGCCGGCATAGCTGTGCCAGGTGTGTCAGCTTAGTGGGGGGGGGGGGGGGGGGGTCCAGCCTGGGGCCTTCTCAGAGCATCCAGGAGTGCCCGTCCCAGATCCACTGCCTGGCTCCATGCCCCCCAGGGGCCTCCACCAGGCATGCAGGAGAGCGGGTCCTCCACAGGGCTTGCAGGAGCAGCCATCCCGGGTCCACTGCCTGGCTCCGCCCCCTGGGGGGCCTCCCCGAGGCATGCGGGAGCGCAGGGGCCTCTGCAGGGCATGTAGGAGCTGCTGTCCTGGGTCTGCTGCCTGGCTCTGCCCCAGGGGCCTCCTTGGGGCGTGCGGGAGCACCCCTCCAGGGTCTGCTACCTTCATCTGCCCCCCAGGGGCCTCCACAGGATGTGCGGGAGCGTCTGCTGCACAGTGTGAAGAATCCGAAGCCAGTCCGCTACCCGGCTCCACCCCGGGTGTGTTTGCTCAGCAGCAGGGCCCCACCAAGGGATCCTGCACCACTGTCCGCCCCTGGCTCGCCACCCAGCTCTGCACCAGGTGTGTCCCCTCAGTGGTGGGGGCCCACCAGGCGTGTGTGATCATGGGCCCTCCGGTGGGAAACGTTCAGGCCTGCACTCACCAGCCCTCCCACTCCCCAGTGCATGAACCCTGAAGGGGCTGTGGGCAGCCTGAAAATGGCCCTCAGCCCCTCACCCAGGCTGACCAGGCACGCCAGCAGGTGGACAGCCCCCCCCTGAGGTGTCCCAGACTGCAAGAGGGCACAGGCAGGGCTGAGGGACCCCCACCCCCCGAGTGCACAAATTTTTGTGCACCGGGCCCCTAGTTAATGATAAAACACCAACAACTCAATAGAAAAATTAGCAGAAATGAGTGAATAGAAAATAAGCTATATACAGATAAAAAAAAGTATAGGTGGTTAACAACTTCAATTAGTAATACAAAATTTTTTAAACACCACATAATCTCACCTATAATATTGGGAAAGATAAATTAAATGAATTCTACATTTTTCACATGTGTTGCTTTTTACAAAAGGAACCCTCATGCAGTAGTAGTGAAAATACAAACAGGAACACATTTATGAAGGTAAAAGTTCATGCAAGAGTAGGCCTTCCTTCCCCCAGCTGCCGGCACCAGCTCCTCCCTCCCCACCCCCTGCCCAGCAACTAACTGGGACCCAGTCTGCCTTTCCTCAGGCCACCCTTAGACATCTGGGATCCAGGCTGGCTTCCTTTGGGCCCTGGCTTTGTCAGGAAGGATGTCTGGAAGACACCTGGTCTAATTAGCATATTACCCTTTTACTATATATATATATATATATATATATATATATATATATATATATACTAGTACCACTGTGCTGACTACTAGAATTCTAGCAACTAATGCAAGAGAACAGAGCTTTCTGTATGGATCCAACAATCCCAATGACTAGTTGTACTACTAACCTATCTGGCCTGCAGTTTCGCCTTCAATAAGAGTACCAATGCTCACCTCTTAGGTCACTATGAAAACCAGGTGAATTGATGCATGTGAAAGCATCTGTCTAGTGCCTGGAACATGATAAACACTTAGGACATGCTTCCTGAATGTGAATCAGTGTGTGCAGTCACAGTTATCTTCACTAGCCTAGGTTTTTAGTAAAAAGAGAAAGACAACAAAGGTTGTCTTTCTATTTCGTTTGGAAAATAAATGATAGATAGATACTATCTTACTCACCTCAGTCTGGAAAAACAAAATATCATAGACTGAGTGGGTTAAACAACAGAAATTTATTTATCACAGTTCTGAACACTGGGAGGTCCAAGATCAAGGTGTCTGCAGATTCCTTTCCTGACAAGAGATCTCTTCCTGGCTTATAGATGGCCACCTTCTGGTTGTGTCCTCACATGGCAAATAGAGAGATGGGAAGGGAGGGAGGAAGGGAGGAAGGGAGAGAGGGAATGAGGAAGGAAGGGAAGGAAGGAGGGGGAGGGAGGGAGAGAGAGAGAGAGAGAGAGAGAGAGAGAGAGAGAGAGAGAGAGAGAGAGAGAGAGAGATCTGGTCTCTCTTCCTCTGCCTGTATGGACACTAATCCCAACACAAAGGTCTTACCCCTCAAGACCTCATTTAAACTTAATTATCTCCCAATCTACTTACCCCCAAATACCAGGGTGGGGGCTAGGATTTCAACATATGAATTTGGGGAAAGACAAAGATACCAATATTTATATACTCATTGCATGAGAAGATATTGCTTCCTCCTGAGAATCAGCCAAGATGAGTAAATATTTTATTTGAATGAACTTTTCAGTGACCATGTGACAAACAATTAATAAAAATAAAAAGCTCTTGAGATGAGTTTGGATTTGCTGGTTATTGCCAGCCTCACATACTGGAATTTGCAGCTTAAATCTATAAATAAAAGATGATAGAACTGGTATTATATAACTTTTCCAAGTATTGACTAATCTAAGTTTGGTTTTAAAATATTAATTTTAAATGCATTTTAACAATCTTTGTTTATGATACTATGCCAATTATTTTGAAGCAACTATTTTTTATTGCTTTGCTTAACTAACTTAACTTTACAGTGAAAAGAGATGAAATCAATAAGAGGTAAAGGGGAAGAGAGAATAGGTAATAACTTACATTGAACACATTGAAAACAGTAAATACAATTGTTTTACCAATATAACTTTCACATGCAATGAGTAAAAAAGAATTTTAGTTTGGAAATCAGTTGGTCAACTTGAATTAGAGGGGACTCTGCTATTTTACTGAAGTAGACCTGGTGATGTAGGACTGCATTTACCTCAACCAAGGCTTTTATATTTTAGTGGTTTTTTTTATTATTCTTATCATTTATTCTCTTTGGTAGTAAACTGAACAACTAGGAAGACTGAGTGACATGAGTAACTTTTAAGACTCTTTCAAATTTTAAAATGCAGTAAAAGGGCCCAATAAATCAATTCAGCATACACATTATAAGTACTTCCAGAGTACAGAGATTGTCCTAAGTAGACACAAAGATGAGTCATGCCTGATCTTTGCCCTTGCAGAAAGGGAACTATGACACATGCACAAATAACTATTAAATAATAAAGAATGATTCATTTTCTTTAAGTGAAATAAAAGATGGTGGAGGGATAGAGAAGGAAGAATTTTTTGCTGGCAGATTGGGAGCAGAGTTGATATGGGTCAGAAAGTTTCCACAACCAGTGTAGCTCTTAATCTAAGCCTTAAAAATTTGATAAGATTTTGTTTGACCAGTGGAGATGAGGAGCAGGAATGCAAAATGAAGAGGAAAGAGAATAAGTTAAAGCACAATAGTAGAACAGTAAGATCATGGACAAGAATCAGCAAATGATCTAGTTTGTCCAGCTTACTTTGGCAAATGTTTGAGGATGGGACAGCCATATATTATATAGAAGCAGGGTATTGCCATACTTCATTTATATAGTATGCTCAATTTATACAGCATGTTCAAGTAATGGAGAGTCACTAGAGTCATTTTTAGGTGTAGAAGTGACATGATTAGAGCTGTGATTTAGAGATTACACTTAAAGGGCAAAACTAGAAGATGAGAGAATGGATATGAATTGCAACGACAAGGAGATAAGTAACAAGGGTCTTAGAGCCTTGGATTCAGGTTGTGACAAAAAGGAAGAGTCTTAAAACCCAAGGGCAAGTGAAACTAACATATATTGAGATCTTATTTTATTGTAGGTGTTTATATATGAGTTTTTGTAATTCTCCCAAGAATCCTAGGAGGTAAATAATATTATCCTTCTTAACAGAGGCTGAGATTAATAACTTGTTAAGCATGTCTGGATTGAAAGTGCATATTTTTTCTAATGAACCTTCTGCCTTCTTCAGTAAAATTGACAGGACTTGCTCATTGATTAGTTTTGTGTGACAAGAGAGAGATATGAGTAAAGGATGACTCTCTGGCTTTGACTATGGGTGACAAGAGAGGTTGGAGGTTGAAAGAGAAGTTGGGGTGCTTCACTAAGCTGGAAAAAGTTTAGATAAATCAGAAAGCAGGTCTAATTAAGCAAGATAGATACATAATTCTAGAGAAAAAATAGATTTAGGAGGTGGATGATAGTCCAGTTTTATACACTTTGAGTTTGCATCAATTTATTTTTTTTAATATATTTTATTGTTTCGGTTTTTTTTGTTTGTTTGTTTTTTTAGAGAGGAAGTGAGAGGGAGAGTTAGAAACATAGATGAGAGAGAAACATCAATCAGCTGCCTCCTGCACACCGCCCACTAGGGATGTGCCCACAACCAAGGCACATGCCCTCGACCATAATTGAACCTGGGACCCTTGAGTCCGCAGGCCGACGCTTAATCCACTGAGCCAAACCAGTCAGGGCGAGTTTGCATCAATTTAAAAGTATTTTTCTATATTAGTTGTATCTTAATTTCTGTCACCCACTATCTGTTATTCATTCACTCAAATCAGGTGTTCATCCCTACAGTTTCACCAAAACTGCTCCTGTGAAGGTCGCCAATGAGTCAATGACCACCTCATCGTTAAATCCAATGGCCAATTCTCTATTCACTCTCAAATTAGCAGCAGTATTTGATGCAACTGTGCTCTCTCTCCCCCCTGGTAATTTTTGTTTTCATTTTTAAGATCTTGTGCTCTCTTGCTTTTCCTTCTACTTCACAGATAAATGTCTTAGTCTCCTTTGTTGGTCCATCCTCTCCTCTCCAAACTTGTAATGTTGTAGTGCCCCAGGCCTCAGTCCTCAGTCCTTTTGTCTCTTCTACCCATGCTCATCCTCTTGGTCATCTCATCCAGAGTCGTGGTTTTAAATACTATCTATGTGCCACCAATGGTCATGTTTTTATTTCTATTCCAATATCACTCCTAAGTCCCAGACTCCTATAATTCAACTCCCTATCCAGTATCTTCACTTAAACATCTAATAGATGCCTCAAATTTAATGTGTCCACATGTAACCTCCTGATCTTTCCCATCAAACCTGTTTTACCTGCAGCCTTCCCAATCTCAACTGATGGCAACTCCATCCTTCTAGTTGCTCAGGCTAACCCTATCGAATACACCAGGAAATCTTAGGCTCTCTCTTCAAAATATATCCACAAACTGGCCACCTCTCATCAACACCACTTCTACCATTCTGGTCCAAGCCACTATCATGCCTTGCCCAGATTACTACAATAGCTTTACAGTTGGTCTCAGCCTATTCTCAGCACAGTAGCCAGAATGATCCTTTAAACATGTAAAATATATTATGTCATTCTTTGTTCAAAACTCTCTAATAGCTCCCACATTAAGGATAAAAGTCAAAGTCTCCACAGGGACTGACAAGATCCTACACAATCTAATTTCTCATTTTCTTTCTGACCTCTCCTACCACTATTCCTTGGATAAACCAGGCACTCTTGTGCCTTAAAATCTTTGCAATGGCTATTTCTCTACCCAAAATGCATTTCTCCCATATTTTTGCCAGGCAAACTCTTACATTATTTAAGGCTTTTGTAAGTATTTTCTTCTTAGCAAGGCCAACCCTGATCACCTTTTAGAAGAGTGCCATTAGCTCTCCCATCACCACCCCTGCTAACTTCATTCTTTATTCCCTATATCCTCTTTCATCTTTTCTTTTTCATAGTGCTTCTCATATACACTCTACTTTTTTACTGTTGTTGTTGTTTAAGGTTTCTTGTCTGTTTACTGCCACTAAAACATAAAAGCCATGGGAGCTGCTCATTTTATTTTATTCACCGATGCATCCCAAGCACCTACGACATTGCTTGGTACTACGAGATAATCGGTAAACAGCCATTGAATAAATGAGATTTTTTGCAACATTTAATTCAAGAAATATTTAGTGAGTATGTAGAATATTCAAGATTCTGAGTAGATCTGGAGCTCAGAAAAAAATGTTAAAGATATATTTCAAAGTCATCAGAATAATTTTAATAGCTGAAATTGTGGAAATATATGTAATACTGGGGCGGAGAAAATTCACAAAGGCAAAGGAAGGCAACTACTGATGAATCTTGGGTAGAAGGAAAAACAGACTCCAGCAATGGATAGATGGAGAGGCTCAGAAAGTATGAGCATGCATCTTAATAGAGAGAAAAATTTTCATAAATAAGGGGGGTTTTCACAGTGTCAAGGAGAGCAAATAGTAGAGGAGAAAAAGAACCACAACTAGTATCTAGGTTTGGTGGCTATATTTCAAAGTTACTATGACTTTAAAAAAAAAATAGTTATTAAAGCAACTAGTGGCCTGGTGTATGAATTCATACACATTGGAAGGAAATTAATTAGAAGAAATATTTTAATATCGCTATTTGCCCTTTCTAATAGAAGTATCAAACAATTCACGATTGACAATGACAGATCAAAACACAAGTGTGTGATTGGCGCCAGTGAGAACTTTATATATATCGTGCATGCATGAGTCAACTCAGCCTTGTGTGTGTGTGTGTGTGTGTATGATAAACTTCCTGAATTAGACCTGCTTTCTGATGTAGCTAAACTTTTTCCAGCCCAGTGAGGCACACCAACTTCTTTCAGGTAACTGTCCACAACACAGTAGTAAATATCAATACAAAGCACATTATTATGGTAGATTATGCAGGGAGAACAAAGGGTAAAATATTTAACTGCAGCAGTGTTTGACTATATTCTCTGCAGTGAGAAAACCTGAAGTCATTTTCAAGGTCCACCATTTATTACTTCTTTTCAGTCAGGTCAAGTTTCTAAATCTTCTAAATCTCCATTTTCCAGCTAATGAAAAGAAAATAGGATTCCACCAAGTCTCCTATCTACCTACACCAGGACTTCTGTGAGGATCAAATGAGATGAGGCATGGAAAAATGCTTCGCAGACATTTTGTTAAAGTGTAAAATGTTTGCACCTATAAAGCAAGTCATGTTCCTGGGCTGAAGAAACTCCAAGGAGGCTAGTCGCTAGGGAGAGAAAGCTGGGGGTTGCTACCTGACATCATTATCCAGCGCCCACAGCCACCGTTTTTGGGGCCGGGCTGTGGGCCGCATTTTGTGCCATTGGGTCTTGGCAGCATTGGCTGTGATTTGGTGGGCTGTTGCTCTGGGGTGGTGCCAGGGCCTGTGTCCCACTTGGGGGAAGCCAAGTGCTGCTTTGTCGGTGCCAGGTTTGTGGTGCCGTTTCTTCGTAAATGACCAGTGAGCACCATGGCAACGCCTGCATCGAGCATCAGCCCCTGGTGGTCAGTGCACATCATAGCGACTGGTTGGACAGAGGGACACTTAGCATATTAGCCTTTTATATCTACAGATATTAGCCTCTCCCAGTCCCAGATGCCAAAATTACTATGAAAAGGGAAGATCGGTATAGGAACAAGCACATAATTCACTCCTACATGGCACAAAGGTAATTTCCCTCCAGGTCTCTCTCTGGCTCTATTTTAGCTTTTGCTATGTAAGTGCAAACACCTCTTTAAATGGAGCTGAACCATCCTAGTCCTTCACTGATTGATTTCACACCTGAGACTTGGCCTTCACCTGTAAAATTCCCTTCAGGTATATTATGTTTTCAAGTACAGGATGGAACTTTTCCCACAATCTGCAACCATGTTATACTTGTACATAACAACACAAAGACAATGTTGCTAAAATTGTTCTTATAATTAATGAAGCAAACCCATATGAAGTTTAAAACTAAGTCCAGACTCCCTTGCGCTGGATATTTCTCAATGATAAAAACACCCAAATAATCCCAAGAGTTTTATTGTACTTTTATCCTTCAGGTTTTTTTTCTGCCATACTCTTATGCCATTTCAAGTCCATTTTTTTATTATGTGAAACAGGACTTTTCCTATCTAGAGGAGCATGCACAAGTATTTTATTTTCTTTTGCTGAAGATCTGTACATGGTGGCTCTACTTTTGAGGACATCACAAAAAGGTGTTCAAGTACACAGTTCCGGATTAAACATGCCAGATTACACTGTTAATGGTGATGGTCATCGTTCTTTTTCCCAAACCTGTGCTTTATCATGGGATGGAAGAAGATGGTTAAACAAACAATGCTATATCAACCAATGCAATGCAGTTTCATTAAAATAAAAAATATTTCATTAAAATATTTTCATTAAAATAAAAAATCGGCTCTAACCGATTTGGCTTGGTGGATGGAGCATCGGCCTGCGGACTGAAAGGTCCCAGGTTCGATTCCGGTCAAGGGCATGTACCTTGGTTGCTGGCACATCCCCAGTAGGGAGTGCCCAGGAGGCAGCTGACCGATGATTCTCTCTCATCGATGTTTCTAATTCTCTATCCCTCTCCCTTCCTCTCTGCAAAAAATCAATAAAATATATACATTTTAAAAATCGATAAACTGTTAATATTGTATATGGAAATATGTAACAAAAATGGTGTTCATTTTAAAAGTAACTGCAAAATATAATGTGCATCTGTTTAAAATTATTAGTTTATATTATTTGAAGTCTGCTTTCATCAAAATATATTTGGTCACTTTGAAGGATATATAAAACATAACATGAAATACAAATTAGGAGAGATTTTAAAAGTAAAAGGAAATAAATTCTAACTATGAAAAAGCATTAATATCTAAGCTAATGACATTCAGAAGTTAATTAATGAAATAAAGTGTTATGTTCCCTTTGTTGTTTTTTCTGTAAAGTCAAGTGCAAAATAAAAATATTTTTCAGGCACAGTTCATGGAAAATGCCCCAAATAGCTTTACAAAGAAAGTTGTTTCTCTGAGGCAAAAGATGTGCTCTGAGCTCATAGGACTAGTGTTTATGGGATATATTCTTTGAATATCAGAAAACTAAGGACATTATTGTAAGCATAATTCTTTGGATGTTGGTCCCTTCTTTTTTAATGTAAATTCAATCAATATAAATTAAACAGATATGAGAATCCAATGTATTATATAAAACACTACTCCTGTCTTCCTCTCGTAAAAGCAAAAGAAAAAAACAAGCTTTAGGCCTGGTCAGTTTGTCTCTGTGGTTAGTGCATTGGCCTGTGGACTAAAGGGTCTTGGGTTTGATTCTCCATCAAGGGCACATTCCTTGGCTGTAGCTTCGATCCCTGGCCCTGGTCAGGGTGTTAGTGGGAAGCAACCAATTGATGTGTCTCTCATCAATGCATGCCTCTCTCTCCCTCTCCTCTCCTCTCCTCTCCTCTCCTCTCCTCTCCTCTCCTCTCCTCTCCTCTCCTCTCCTTTCTTCTCCTCTCTTCTCCTTTCCTCTCCTCTCCTCCTCCTTTCTCCCTTCTTATCTCTCTAAAAAATCAATAGGAAAAATAGCCTCAGGTGAGGATTTTTTTAAAAGCTCTCAATTATGATTAGTGTCTGCTTTGTACTTTGGAGATAATTATTCCCCCATTGCTGAAGCAAGTTTTTCCTGATTCTAACAAAGCACAGCACATTTAGAGGTAAATTACAATTGTCTCAGTAAATCACATTAAGTGCTAAATTTATCTGAACAATCCAAAACAACTAACAGGAAATAAATGTTTTTAGCTCTTCAGAAACTAGAATTCTCAATACCTCAGCAAAGTATTTTAACTTTGAAAGTGTTCCAGAGAAGTGAGACTAAAATATATATCACTACAACTTGGCGTGTATTCCATACTAATTGCATTTTAGTCAAATTAAGTACGAGAAGAAAATGACTCAAAGCTTCTAATATATTTTACTATTTACAACATCACTAAGTCCCCTCAGGTCTGTTTCTTCCTTTAATAAATTAGTATCTTTTTTCTTTGTAGAAGCCAGTTTGGCTCCTGGGAGGCCTGGGGAGAGGACAAAGGCCAGTGAGAAAGCTCAGCATCTTCCATATGTAAGTCCTCTGATGCTAAGGAAGCAACAAAAAAAGGAGAGCAGCAGTGGGCAGTGGCTCAGGTCCCAACAAGGACTTCAGAGAGTGAACCCAGCAGGAAAGACAGGATGCCCAGGTGTGGCCCCATTCAGCTAGAGGCCAGGCGACCTCATGTAAGATGGTCCAATCTGCCTGATGACATAATCCCCGACCAGCATCCCTTGCAGTTCATTTCTAAATCACAACACCATAGGAGAATGAATCCATTGATACCAGTCTCAGGAATATCCCTAAATACCAACCTGTTAACCATGTATATCTGCTTGAGTTTCCTGGACTTTTTCAATTATAGACTATCCCTTTTTTTATTGTCTTTTAAGGGACTTTTTTTTTTTCTGGTACAGATTGACAGCCTTCCTTTCCATGACATTTTAAAAATATGATGTCTACTATGATTAATATGAAAAATGCTTATGAGAAATCTATGGTTTAATTTCTAGCCTCTGTATAAAAGCACAGGTTGGATTCATTATTATTCTACATGTTATAATTTAAAAGATTTTGCTAGAGTTTAATTTCCAGGAGGCCGGAACCAGGAGGGCAGAGACCATGTCTATTTTGTTCACTGTGGTATGGACATCACTTAGCAGAGCGTAGATAGGACAGTGGCTCAACGTTCCGATTCCCCAGTGCTGGGTCCACTCTAGCCTGAGACATCAAGACAGAGTATGAGACTGTGCAAATCCGTCACCTGCCTTTCATCCTGTCAGCACAGGGCAGGCAACTGAGCAAGGTGGACAGAACTAGGCTTTGGGGGACAGGCAGAACTGGCCTCAAGATTCTTCTGTCACACACTTAATGTGATAAAAATGTCCAAGACTCTCACTTTCTGGGATTAGCCTTTCTTTGACTATTTAAATAAAATGACATAGTCTGAGAGAGGTCCAATATTTCTGAGAATTTTAGGAGAGACCTTCAAGTTTCCATTCTTTCTTGCTTTAAATTCTTGCTCTGAGTTCAATTTTCAACCCCTGCTCATAACTTCTCTCCTGTAACTGCTCTGCTTTCTCTTCCTCAGTTCACCCTAAGCATGAGTCACACAACCAAAGCCCTAGCAACACAAGACTCTTAAGTGTAACAAGATTTTACTATGTTTTGACTGCAACCAAGAATAATCCAACATAGTGCATAATACAGCTTTGAATTCAATGTGGATTTCACATGCTTTGACCATCTGATCATCTTCTCTTCCTCAGATTCTGATTTGCTACTAGGTGCCTGGCCATATTTGATCTCCCTGCAGTCTCTCCTTTTTCTTCATTCCTCTCTCGTCCAGAAATCCTGTCTTCCTCCCCAGTCACTAGGATCAAGCTAAAAATTTGTTACTTTATTATGCAGAACCACTCCATGTCTCGAAATTCATCTTAGACTAGCTGTTAGTTCCTTTACAATCAGTAAAAATTCATCTGAGACTGGTGGTTGGTTCCTTTACACCCAGAACAAGCTCTCTTCCCTGGAAATAAAACATATTGCTGTCTTGGAATATCAATGCAATGGCTGTAGTCATCTTTTTGAACAGCATTTTTTTTCTTTCCATCACCATAGCCACACGATTGTGTGCAAGCCAATTAATTTTTCTGAGCCTCAGTTTCTTTTCCTACTTCATTTAGTTGTTATGAAAATAAAATGTAAAAGCCCAGCCTGACACTTGCCAAGTGATAGCTGCTAACATTATTAGTCATTGGGAATTTCCCTTGGAAAGGGTAATTAATAATAGCATCGCTTGAGCAGTATTAGCCAATACCCCTAGCCAGGAGCTGACATGCCAGGCTGAAGCTGAGGGTACCACACTCTGGCACCAGGAACTGCATTTCCTGGTCCCTTGGATGTCACATTTTCTGGCAAATACCTAGTTAGAGATTTTAGGCAAATCGGCACTTTCAAGAACTATAAATATCACCACCACCTCCCAACAGCAGGGATGGTGTTCTATCTTGCTTATGTTGTTTACTTCTTTCTCTCAGAGAAGAGAACCGAGCTGGACAGAGGCCCAGCTATGTGCTACACGCTTCTGCAATCCCCTGCCTACCATTGTATATCTGCTCTGAGAATAAGCTGCAGTCATAGTTTAACAAGGACTTCAATTTCCCAACGAAACAAAAGCTATACCATAGACAATCTGCCAAGCATCTCAGCTGACAGATTAGTTCATGTCAGTTAATGTCAATAAGAAAGGAGCCAAATTTAAGGAGAATAACAGGGACTTGAATTAGGTCCCAACAACCTGCTCTTTGGTCCAGGGTTATCCTCACATCACAGTGACCCAAAGCTTTCTTTGGACAAAGATGTTGTTCTCCCTTCTCTCCCTCCTCTCCCTTCTTTTCTCCTTTTTCTTCTTTAACTCCCTCTCTCTCTCTCATATTGTTTTTATACATTCCAGGATGATTTTTATTCTTTTTTAAAAAATATTTCTTTATTGATTTCAGAGAGGAAGGGAGAAGGAGAGAGAAAGAGACAGAAACATCAATGATGAGAAAGAATCATTGATAGACTGCCTCCTGCACACTCCCTACTGGGGATCGAGCCCGCAACCCAGGCATGTGCCCTTGGCCGGAATCGAACCTGGGACCCTTAAGTCCACAGGCTGACATTCTATCCACTGAGCCAAGCCAGCTAGGATATGATTTTTATTCTTACAGGCCTTCCTCTGAACCATAACATAGGCACTTACTTAAAAGGGAGATGACCTAAGCATCTTTGGCTTTGTAGCACTGTCCTGGGCACCCACTACATTCCAGGCGCTCTGCTGTGTGCTTTACATGCATAATCACTTCACATGCATAATCTCAATTTCTTCCCCAGCAACACAATGAGCTGGATGGTCTATCCATTTTAAAGACAGAAGACATACTCAGAGAAGTTAGGTACTTGAGCAGGGTCCACGTCAAGTCTCCTCGTTTTCACCACATTCTCTAGAACACCAGAGGCTGACATGAATTGAGCCTTTGCTCTACAATTTACAATGAAGTACATCAGCATACATCAGCTCAAAGGAGATTCCTACTTACAATGAAAGAATTCTACACTTCTTAGTGTGAAACTGTTCAGTCTACATGTATTTCCAAATCTCTACCTAACTAGGGATAATGTGGCATTCTTGTGGAATGCTGGAATAATCCACCAATTCTGACTAATTTGCTAAGTTATAAGGTGCTACCTGGTACTATATGGGCAATTAACATATTTAGAGTCCTAAGAACTACTTCAGCAATGGAGTAATCAATCGATCATTCCCAGCCTCTGTTCTTTCCAGTTCAGCCTACATCACAGTGCCTTTTACTATTTCAATTCCCTACTCCATTTCATGTCTTAAAAATTACCTTTCTCCCTCTGAAGTGTCTCTGTTTAACATTCAAGGCCGTGTACAGTCTAGTCCCAATGCAATATTTCAGCTTCATCTTCCACCAGCCCCCACACCTGGGTAGCTTTTCAGTCAAGTGAAACCATTCAAGGTGCCACTCACATGACCTTTGCTCTACGGTTTACAATGAATGTCTAAGTTCAGGGTGGAATGGAGAATACATTTATCTTCAATAAAAAGCAACAGAATGTTTCCACAATGAGACAGACACCACTTTTTCCTACTAGGATGGCTATAACAAAAAATGGTAATAACAAGTATTGGCAAGGATACAGAGAAACTGGAGCCCTCGTGCATTGCTAGCAGGAAAGGAAAATGGTATAGCCACTACGAAAACAGTGTGATGTTTCTTCAAATGGTTAAACATAGAACTACCATGTGATTCAGCAATTTTACTCTGAAATATATATACAAAGTAGTTGAAAGGAGGGACTTGAACAGATATCTGTGTACCAACACTCATAGCAGCATTATTCACAATAGCCAAATAGTGGAAACAACCAAATGTGCATCAATAAATAAATGAATAAACAAAATGTGGTATATACAAACAATGGGATTCAGCCATAAGAAAGAATGAAATTTGTACTACAACATGGATGCACTTTAAAAGCATTACACTTACCTTAATCAATAAAGGAAAAATAAACAAATAAACAAATAAATAATAAAAATATTATACTTATTATAATAAGCTAGGCATGAAAGGCCACGTACTTACTTATATAATTGATATGAAATGTCTGGAATAAGCAAATCTATAGAGACATATACCAGATTAGTGGTTTCCAGGGGCTGGGATCAGGGGAATGGAGAGTGACTGCTTAATGGGCATCGAGTTTGCTTTTGGGGTGATGAAAATGCTCTGGAACTAGATAGTGCTGATGGGTACACAACATTATAAATGTGCTAAATGCCACTGAATTACACACTTTAAATTTTTTAAATGATGAATTATATGCTATGTATATTTTATTACAATAAGAATTTTAAAAGTCTTCAGAAATGACTTACAGACAATGCTCTATTTACTCAGTAACTCATTTATCCAAGAATACTTGCCTTGAGGAGAAATGCACTCTGAGCTTAATACTACTAATGTTTATTTTAAATTGATAAAAACAAAAAAGTACCAACAATTAATGTCAAAGCAAAAGAACTGAGTCCTCTTTTTTTTTAAATTAAAACTCTAAGCATGCCTGGCTGATGTGGCTCAGTGGTTGAACATCGACCTATGAACCAGGAGGTCACAGTTTGATTCCCAGTCAGGGCATATGCCCAGATTGCAGGCTCAATCCCCAGTGTGGGGCATGCAGGGAGCAGCCAATCAATTATTCTCTCTCATCATTGATGTTTCTATCTCTCTCTCCCTCTCCCTTCCTCTCTGCAATCAATAAACACACACACACACACACACACACGCACCCCCCACACACACTAGAGGCCCAGTGCATGAATTTGTGCACAGGTGGGATCCTTTGACCTGCCTGGTTGATCGGGGCCTTCTCTCTCAGTTTCTATTGGGGCTGATGGGGACCAGCTGGCTGGGGAGAGACTAAAGGAGGGCTCCAGGGCATGTCTAGCCCGTCTCGCTCAGTCCTGATTGGCTGAACTCCAGCAGCAAGCTAACCCACCAGTCAGAATGTCTGCCCACTGGTGGTCAATGCATGTCACAGCAACTGGTCAACTAGTTGACTGTCTGCCCCCTGATGGTCAGTGTACATCATAGAGAGTGGTTGAGCAGCCTTAGCATATCATTAACATATTACGCTTTGATTGGTTGAATGGCCAACTGGACACTTGGCATATTAGGCTTTTATTTTTATAGGATATTTAAAAACAAACAAACAAAAAACTCCAGGCATAATGTATGACATGGTATATGGCTAAGAATTAGGTAGTATTAATATTTTGAGAAATTTATCAAATTGGTCAAGGTGTAATGGATCCAAATCAATTCAATAAATAATCATCCATGAGAGATACCAAAAGGTTTTTAAGATTTTTATAACTACACCAGAGGCCCATGCATGAATTTGTGCACAGTTGGGGTCCCTCAGCCTGGCTGGTGATGGGGGACGATTAGGACCAGCCAGTCTGGGAGGGACCATGGGAGGGCTCCAGGGTGTGTCTGCTGGCCCTCTGGCCTAGTCCTGATTGGCCAGACCCCAGCAGCAAGCTAACCTACCAGTTAGAGCATTTGCCCCGTGGTGATCAGTGTGCATCATAGCGACTGCTTGAGTAGTCAATTGAATGGTCAACCAATCAGTCAGATACTTAGCATATTATGCTTTTATTATACAGGCTTCTTGAAAAGCTTTCATGACAGTGAGCTTGGGCCCAATCTCACCATGAATAATAGCATTTCAGACATTTATCCATTGCCACTAATTACCTATTAATCTATTAATCAGTAATAAGAATGAGAAATACTTTGCAGCTCTAACCATTTTTGGCTCAGTGGATAGAGCATCGGCCTGCAGACTCAAGGGTTCCAGGTTCGATTCCAGTCAATAGCATGTACCTTGGTTGCGGGCACATCCCCAGTAGAGGGTGTGAGGGAGGCAGCTGATCAATGTTTCTCTCTCATCGATGTTTTTAACTCCTATCCCATGCCCTTCCTCTCTGTAAAAAAATCAATAAAATATAATTAAAATATAATTTTAAAATATAATTAAAAAAATACTTTGCAATCTATGCAAACTCAGAGGTAAGGACAGCCTTGGTACATTCTCACTTTTCAGGAACTGGTAAACAACTATAAAAGTTGTTCAGGAAATCAAATCCAATTCAGCAGTTAGTCTCTATAAAAATGCGTTTTCTTTCCAAACAACTTAGAGCAAATATAATCAATAAAGAAAACATGCACTCCTTTCACCATTTGGAGCGATATGCTGCATAAAAATTACAATAATTAGAACTTCAGCCATTTACTAAGAGATGCATTATTTCTGGTGTCAGTATGGTCAATTGGTTGGAACAGAAAAGTCCAGAAAAGCATTGTAAAATTTAATGTTCATCACTCTTCCCCGTTACAGTTATTGCTTTTTGAACATCAGTTCTGACTACAGGACCTTTAAAAATTATTCATTCAAATATTATTATCTGAAGGCATGATGCTAGGCAAGATAGAGCACATATTGCATGGGAGAAATAGCCGTGACTTTTTGAAACTAGAAGATTCAGATTAAAATCCTTCTTCTGCTTCTTTCTAGCTGAAGAAATGAGCTCCTTAGCCCTGGTCCTACATGACCCCCATTTGTAAAATGGGAAGGACAGAATGATCTGTCCTACCTGCTTCACCAGGTTGCTCTGAAGTTTAAAATGAGATTTATATCGCAGATTCTTACCGTCTCAGGAATGAACAGCACAGGCACCTCTGGAATAGATGAATGGGACCCTGGCAAGAGAAAGACTTCCTGGAAGTCTCCTTAAGAAGTTAGGGCTCATGGTCCTCGATGTCCCCATTCTTCACAGGCCAGCTTCTTGATCTCTCACACACCAGCAGAAGGCAACGCAGAACCCACCCAGCAAGCAGATAGTGAAAAGGCCTTGATGACAAGGCCTTTATAGAATGTATAGAATGCTACCTGTTTCATTGACAAGTATTTTATCACCTGTGCCTATAACAATGTCCCACACATAGGAGGCACTTGGAAAATATTTGAGCTTCAGATACATCATTATCCCTAGGCTTTTTAATTACATGGGCCAATCTTTTTTTCTTTTTTTTTTTTTTTTAACAAGTAAGCCATTTGGAGTCTTATTTTGGTTCTTTGCAATGAAAGTCCTAACTTAAATACCACCCTGCTAAATAAATTCATCTTCCCCAAAATCCCAACAAAATAAAACATTCCTGAGGTATTCCTTCCCCAGTAGCCTATGCTCATAAGGTAGCACAATATTCCAGCTGCCCTTGGACTAGAAGAAGTAAATCCAAGTGCAGTTGTCTGTGACTTAAATTGGAAATCAAATTATAGTTTTTCACTACCTTGTCTTTACTTACAGCTAATCCAACATACTCTCTTCATACCTGCTTCCCTTGTGATTATTCAATTGACTTTCTCAGGAGATTGTTAGAGGGAAAAAATCTCACCCTATAAGATGAGCAGAGAGTTTATGTTCTTCTGATACTATAGGGGAGGGAGCAGAGACCACGTGTGGGTGCCCAGCTCCATACAAAGGGCTGAAGAGTTCTTAAGAGCTGGGATGGGGGTGGGGGTCATAGGCCACCTGTGTTTGCTAATTGGTCTTACCCAAAGGAAAAGTAAACTTTTCTCACACCTTCAAGATTGAAGAAAGAGGCCAGAGAAAGTTAGGCTCCTGCCTCCTACAGGGACTGGGAGAGATGGGGTCTATCACCTTCAGCAATTGCATTTCAGAGGGAAGGCTCCCAGGTCCTTGAGAAAGGCATTCCCGGGCATACAACTTTCAAGAGGCTTCTTAAAAGATTTACTTCTCAAAGGGGCAGAGAAAGAATTTACAATGACATGTTTTCTAAAGTAAATGCTCTACAAATAGGGAGGTCAAGGCCTAGAGTCAGGAAGAAGCCTGTCTAACATTTAGTCAAGCTAAGGAAACGTTAAGGCCATCTTGGGTAAGGCCTATGAGAAAACAACAGCAAGCTGATTGATTTTTTTTTTTTTTTTACAACTTACAAAACATCTTTCAAAGTGGTCTAGTTTCAATGAATTTTTGTCTAAGAGGAATAAAAACACTTAATTATTCAGGAAAAATTTATGGGCAGAGTTAACCTCATGTTCAGCAAAAGAACTTATATTCCCTTGTCTGATGCCATTAGTTTTCTTGGGATGCCATGAAATCTGTACTGAGTAGAGTAGACAACCTCTCACAGAAATTTCCCCTGAATTCAAACACTGGCTGCTATGACCTGAATACGACAATTTTGGAGTGTTACCAACACAGAGGGAAAGATTCAGTAACAGAAATCAAATAAAGCCCTTTTATTGCAGTCTTTTAGAAACTTATTTGGTGGAGGGAGGGAGAGCTAATGAAATGTACACGCCATATTAAAGAGAAAACAGAGGTAAGTAAGGAGTTGAAGGAAAATCTCACTCTTCTCTCAAGCTATGAAGCTCCTCCTGGATTTCCTTCCCTTCCTACCAGACCCCTCGGTCAATCAACCCAATGATATCTTCCAGCTTCCTAAATGTACTTACCTACTTGACCTTATACCTTAACCCTACCCTAGCAATCCCTAAACTTGCATCTTTTCAACAATTTACTTTATCTGCCATTACTGCTGCCACGTTTAATTTTATTGGAGAGATCTCACAACATTTATCTACTGGGAGCACTACATATATAAAGTTTCTATAGACAGAATAATGTCCCCCCACAAAGATGCTCACATCCCAATGCCCAGAATCTGGGAATACGTGACCTTACTTTCAAGTGTGATTAAGTTAAAAGTCTTAAAATTGGGAGTTTATTTTGGATTATCCAAGTGGGCCCCAGGGTCAAAATCAAAAGAAAAGATGTGACAACAAAAGCAAAGAGATGGAGTGGTATGCTTTGAAGATGAAGGAAGGGGTCACAAGCCAAACAGTACAGGTGTTTGCTAGAAGATGGAAAAGGCAAGGATGCAAATTCTCCCCTGGATCCTCTAGAAGAAGCACAGCCCTGCAGATACCTTGAGTCTGGCCCCATAAAATTTAGCTCAGACTTCTGACCCCTTGCACTGCAAGATAATAAACACATGACTTTCCCAGGTGGCTGCCAAAGATGGCAGAGGGGTAGGTCCCACTGCTTAATGATTGATGCCATCTCCTGGCCACCAGGGGCCATCATGAGCAAGCAGGTACTTCTGGGCTAGAAGATGGTAGTTGTGTACTATAAGGGCATTAACATTTCTGGCAATTTCTACAAAAACAAAGGCAGACCATTCAAGGTGTGCTGCCCTGCAAGACCAAGGGAAGCCAGGCTGCCCTGGACCCCCTGCGTGTCTGATGGGATCCTGTTGCCCTATGATGGGAAAAAGCAGGTGGTATGTTCTGGTGCCCTCAAGGTTGTGCAAAACACAATGTAAAAATTTGCATATCTGGGAAGCCACAAGGTTGGCTAGAAGTATCAGTTGGTGACAGCCACCCTAGAAGAGAAGAGGAAGGAGAAGGCCAAGATCCATTACTAGAAGAAAAAAACAGGTCATGAGACTATGGGAACAGAACAAAAAGAACATGGAGAAGAAAACTGATCTATACTCAGAGCCCCTGAAGACTCACAAACTCCTGGACTGCACCCAATAGACCTTTTATTCTTTATGCTTGACCTGGCCTGCCCTTCCACCGTGAAGTGGAAAAAATGAAGAGGGGAATGTGCCATGAAGTCATAGCAGAGTTAGGGAGAGAACAAATCTGTATGGAGAAATATACTATACAGACTGTATTAGAGTCCCAGGGGAGCCACAGTGAGAAGATTCAGTCCAGGTCTGGAGCCGGATCCCCTGTAACCCTTTCAAGCACAATTCCTCTTGCTCAGGTGAACAAACAGGCCGTTCTCTCAGCAGAACATGGCTGGCCTCCCAGGCTTTCCATTCAGCAGCGAGGGCTCCATCCGTCTACTTAATGCACTACGTTCTGAAAATAGTTCATGCTTAGATGCCTACAACAAACCAACATTTCCAACTAAAGCAACTATGAGTTAACAATACTGAGTTAATTATTTCGAATGATTTTTCTATTAAGATATATTTACTTTGGACCATATTTAACCAAAAATCCGTAAACCATGTTTTCCAAAATTATGAATACTAACATTTCTATATTCCACTTATAGGGTGAAATTGTTAAGGGCATGATCTTTGGAATAAGACTGTGTGGTATCCAAAATTGTGTCCCCCCCACCCAAAAAGAAAATTGCTGATGGGAATTAACTTTGCTCATCAGCTGACCTTACAATAGAGTGATCATCCTGAATTATGTTATCAAAAGGGCCCTTTAAGTATACAAGGGAGGCAAGTGGGGAGGTGAGAGTGATGCAACACCGTGAAAAGGACTCAGCTTGCTTTTGCTGGCTTTGAGGGTGGAGGACAGGGGCCAGGCATCAGGAAGGTAGGCAGCCTCCAAAAGCTGGAAAAGGCAAGGAAATAGATTCTCCCCTTGAGCTTCTAGAAAGTAACGCAGCCTTGCTCTTAATTGATTTTAATCCAGAAAAACCTTTATCAGACTTGTGACCTCTAGAAACATCAGATACTGAATTTTTGTTGGTTAAGATGCTAAATTTGTGACCATTTGTTTTGGCAGCAATAGAAAGTTACATGGGTCAATTTCTGACTATCATTCAGCACCAGTGGGAGTTTGAGAAAATTATTTAACATTTCTATTGTAATTATCTGTAAAATAAGATTAGTAATACCACCTACCTGAGGGTGAAATAATATTTAAAACAATGCCAGATGCATATTAAGTACTCAATAAATGTTAAATGCTGTTATTGTAATGTTATTGTTGTTTTGTGTTTACCTTCCTCTTTGATGTTTATCATGATTTGACCTAAGAACTATGTGTCAAATGTATGGGGTGTTTAAAAATTCATTTAAGCAACACAAGAAAAATGCCTGCTAAGTTTTAATAGCTTTAAAGTCCTGAACTGCCTGGAGTACCTCCTTAGGATGTTTTGTTTTTAGCTTTGAACACCTAAATCATCTTGTTGATTTCTAACTTGCTAGGGCAAGCTGTTCTGCACCATTTTTCAAAAGAACGCTTTTACTTCTTGAGGACTTATTACAGTGCTGCTGGTTGATGAGTCTGCATTGCAAACTAAGACTTTGAAATACACGAAGACATTTCAGTTCTTTTTTTTTTTCTTTTTTTTTCTTTTTAGAAACAGCTTTATTGAGATAGAACTTACATCTCATAATATTCTTCCACTTCATCTGTTGTAATACTTATCTATCACTTGTTGTAATACTTTAAGCAATGAAATTAAAAAAAAATAAAGTTAAAAAAAAAAAAAGAATAACGACATTTCAGTTCTTGATACAACTGAGTGAAAGTGCATTCTCTGACTAGCTTGCTGGCAAGGAGTACACCTCGACATGACAATGGGATGAAATTAGTCACACTTGACAATGACCTAATACTTAGTGTAGATTTGGCCTTTTCTAAAACTTTCTTTTTGAAACATACTGTGTTGGATATGTTTGGTGTGTTTATGGTACATCAAGCCCTTTTATTTTGGAAATGTAATAAGTGCAGTATTTGATTAACTTGAGTAATTTACATTTTCACAAGAGAAAAGTTTTGTTAAACACATAAAACATAAAGTCCTTTTATTTTTAATAGATTCTGGGATTCTCTGAGGTATCCCAATTCTAAGCAATATTTCATCTTCATGCCTACAAAGAGTGAAGAGTCCTATATTATTAATAACTATACTCTCAATAGTTATTAATAATAGAAATGTCTTCCACTGTTACTGACAGCAACATACATTTGAAAGTATAAAAGAGCACTGTTTAGAAAAGAGCTTTTAGCAATTCGCCACATCTGTGCTAGTTCCAAGAGCCGACAAAAGAGAATAGATTGATCTTCCTTATGTGCCACTCACTCATTGATTTATTCATTCTTCCAACAAATATTAGGCTATGTAATGTTCTAGGAATTATGAAACTCTTTCAAAAATAAATCATATATTGTTTAGAATATATATATATATATATAATTGATTTTAAGACCCACAAAATTCACAATAGTGCTGCCTTTGGGAAGGTAGAGAGGTGGGCTGGGAAAAGAATGTGCAGGTAGCTGCAACAGTGTGGGCAGTGTAGGATTTCTGTGTTGGGTGATAAGTCTTCATATGTTGATTCTATTATAATCTTGTATAATATATATACACTTTATTTACAGTCGTTTTATGTGTCAAGTATCCATTTTTAAATGGAACAGCCAATTTATGCTTTCAGGAGGTTGTAGTCTTATAAGCTCTCCACAACTCAACTATTTCTCACATTTTGTACTGTAACCATAGCCTCTCAGCCTTCAATTTTTAGTAGTGTTGCCTCTTTCTTTAGGGAAAACAAAAGCTATATACATCTAATTAAAAAAAAAAATAAATCCTTGGTTAACATCATTATAAACTCACATGTGATTGCTTATCCATTTTCAAAGACCTGAGGCTCATCGCCACCTAATGAGAAGAACCATAGGTACACGTGCTTGTTTCCTGCCTGTTTCCTGCTAGTTGAGCTGAAGACCTGGTAGAGTCAGCCCCAGCACATCTAAACTAATAAAAGCGGAATAATAAAATTAACCGTTTCTTTGGGACGCCCAACAGCCAATCAGAACAATGGTATGCAAATTAGCCCAGCCAAGATGGCGGAGACCCAGGGCACGCAAGGGCGGAAGCCTGGCCTCCGCCCTCGCGTGCTCCCGCAGTCGGTTCCGGGCAGTGGTGGGCAGCTGCAGGGCCAGGAGGCCATCCAGGCCCCCAGTTCTGCGGCCAGGGCTGGCAATAGAGAGATGGGGCTGGGAATAGAGAGATCGCGCCAGTGGTTGGTTCTGGGCGGCCTCGGGTGGGAGCCTGCCCAGCCCTGAGGCTGGGGCTGGCAGTAGAGCAATCGTGCCTGCGGTGGTTCCAGAGGGCGGTGAGCAGCCGCAAGGCCGGGAGCCGGGCAGCCTGGCCTGGCCCTGTGAGGCCTTGGAATAGAGCAATTGGGCCCACACGACCTCAGAGGCTCAGTGGCGGGGGCTTGAGGGGGGTACCCCCTCAGGGTCATGCCGGAGCATCCTCTGCCCCTGCGCAGAGTGTCTGCCACAGGTCCAGCCACCTGGCTCCACCCTGGAGGCCTCTGTGGGGCGTGTGTGAGCGTGTGCCTGGTTTCACCCCCCGTGTGTCCGCTCAGCAGCAAGGCCCCCCCAAGGGACCATGCACCAGCGTCCACCCCCTGGCCTGCCACCCAGCTCTGTGCCAGGTGTGTCCCCTCAGCAGTGGAGGCCCACCAGGTATGTGCAATGGTAGGCCACCCAGCTGGAAACGTCTACGCCTGCACTCACCAGCCATCCCACCCCCCAGTGCACGAACCCTGAGGGGCCTGTGGCCAGCCTGAAAACAGTCCTCAGCCCCTCACCCAGGTTGGCCATGCATGCCAGCAGGTAGACATCCCCCCCAGGGGTTCCAGACTGTGAGAGGGCACAGGCCAGGATGAGGGACCCCTTCCTCCCCTTGCCGAGTGCACAAATTTTTGTGCACCAGGCCCCTAGTCTCATGTATAATATAGTGTGAAATAGTCGAAAGTCACGTTTCCAAACCCAGTTCTACTAGTAAGTCATTGCATGACCTTATATAAGTAACAAAATTTTCTGTATTTTATTTGTTTGTTCATATTATTTGATTTGTTGCAGTGACATTGGTTAATATGGCTAAATAGGTTTCAAGTGTGTATCTCTATGACACATGATTTGTATAATACAATGTGTGCCCACCACCCAACATCAAATCATCTTCTGTCATCATATATTTGGCTCCCTTTACCACCCTCCACCCCTCTTCCCTCAAGGAATACTGTTGTCTGGCAAATATATATATATATATATATATATTAATATGCAGGAAATATTACTACAAGGACTCACAAGGATCTATTATTCTGGTGACATCTGAGGAGGGAAAGTGGGAGACTCAAAGACAGAGGGAGATTCCCTGGGAACCCTTCTGTGCCTTTCAAATTTTGAACCATCAAGCATATCTCCTACTTGATAAAGAAAGAATAGATGGATGAATGAATCACAATATCTGGCATAAAATAAGTGTTCAAAAATGCATAGCTTTCATCCCTGGCTGGTGTGGCTCACTTGGTTAGAGCCTTTTTCTGTGCACCAGAAGGTTATAGGTTTGATTCCCAGTCAGGGGACATACCTGGGTTTTGGTTCAATCCCTGGTCAGGATGATCAATAGGTGTATCTCTCTCATGTAGATATGTTTCTTTCTCTCCTCTCTAAAAATCAAGCAAACAAAAATTCTTAGTTTTTATTCTTTGCCAACCCCACCTAAATTATTTTAAAACTAAATTGTATACATTTTAACCCTTTACGAATTTCTCCAATAATTTCAAATATTTGATTTCCTAGTTTAAACAAAATAAACAGCCCTGGTCGGTTTGGCTCAGATAGAGCGTCGGCCTGTGGACTAAAGGGTCCCAGGTTCGATTCTGGTCAAGGGCATGTACCTTGGTTGCAGGCACAATCCCAGTGGGGAGTGTGCAGGATGCAGCTGATGGATGTTTCTCCTTCATCGATGTTTCTAACTCTCTATCCCTCTCTCTTCCACTCTGTGAAAAATCAATAAAATATATAAAAAATTCTCTATAAACAAAATAAACAATAGCCCTAGCCACTTTAACACAGTGGGTAGATCATCGGCCTGTGGACCCCAGGTTCCCAGGTTTGATTCCTGTCAAGGGCACGTACCTCTCAGTTGCAAGTTCTTCCCTGGCTGGGGCCCTGGTCAAGGCATGTGCAGGAGGCAACCAATTGATGTGTTTCTCTCACATTGATATTTCTCTCAGTCTTTTCCTCTCTCTTCCACTCTCTCTAAAATCAATGGAAAAATATCCTCGGGTGAAGATTAAAAAATAATAATAAAATAAAATAAACAGGAAATCTGATCTGCCAGTTTTTTAAATCCATATTTTCCTATAGCATCAATTGCAGAAAATAAAATAGAATCCTGTATCTTTCAGCAGGTTCTGAATATATAGATATATACACTCAGTGGCCAGATTATTATGACCACCCTATGTTTGTAGGCAAATTAGCTATAAATTCGTGCTGAAGTTGCTAGAGGGCCAGACCATTATAAATAGGGAATCAGGCTGTTTACTTCGACAGTAGAAGTGATTTTTTTTCCTGAAGATATGGGTAAACAATGCTATTTAACAGCCTTTGAACATGGAATATATATCTAAATCTATATCTATAACTATATCTATATCTACACTAATAAAAGAGAAACATGCAAATTGGTATCACTCTTCTACACCCCAAGACACGCCCACCAACTAATAAGAGCAACTATATGCAAATTAACCCAACCAAGATGGCAGCCAGCGGCCACAGAACTGGAGCAAGCAGGAGGCTTGGTTGCCCCGGCGATGGAGGAAGCCAAGCTTCCTGCCTGCCCTGGCTGGCAGTGGCCTCTGCTCAAGGCAACAAAGTTTCAATTATAGAAGATAAGTAAATCTCAGACATTTGCTTCCAGCCAGCCTCACTGGGAGCTTGGGTCACTGGGGGCCAAGGTCAGCCTGCAAACAGCCATCAGCCCCTCACCCAGGATGGCCACAGCCTCATGGGGTGAGGGTTCCCACTGGGGGGCTTGGCCAGCCTGCAAACAGCCATCGGTCCCTCACCCAAACTGGCCAGGCACCCCAGCAGGACCCCCCCACCATGATCCAGGACACCCTTCAAGGCAAACCAGACAGCCCCCACCCATGCACCAGGCCTCTATCCTATATAATAAAAGGGTAATATCCAAATTGACCCTAACAGCAGAACCACTGGGAATGACTGGTCACTATGATAAACAATGACCACCAGGGGGCAGATGCTCAATGCAGAAGCTGCCCCTGGTGGTCAATATGCTCCCACAGGGGAGCTCTGCTCAGCCACAAGCCAGGCTAATGGCTGCCAGTACAGTGGTGGTGGTGGGAGCCTCTCCCATCTCCTCAGCAGCACTAAGGATGTCTGACTGCAGCTTAGGCCTGTTCCCCGCTGGCAAGTGGACATCCCCTGAGGGCTCCCTGGGCTGCCAGTGGGATGTCTGACTGTCAGGTTAGGCCCGATCCCCCGGGGAGCAGGCCTAAGCCAGCAGGTAGACATCACCCAAGGGGTCCCAGAATGTGAGCGGACACAGGCCGGGCTGAGGGACCCCTCCAAGTGCACAAATTATTGTGCACCGGGCCCCTAATATACTGATGGGGTGGTCATAATAATCTGGCCACTTATGTTCAAATATATACCATGTTCAAATGCTATTAAATCACGTTGTATAACCATATCTTCAGAAAAAAATCACTTCTACTGTCGTGGTAAACAACCTGCTTCCCTATTTATAATGGTCTGGCCCTCTAGCAACTTCAGCATGAAATTATACCTAATTTGCCTACAAACATCAGGTGGTCATAATAATCTGGTCACTCAGTGTGTGTGTATGTGTGTCTCACACACACACATACACACACACACGTGACCCAGCGCACGAAATCGTGTGAGATCTGGGACCCTGGGGCTCCTCAATAGAGTGCCCCAAAGAGGTAGGCTGGAGCCAGGGGACCCCGCCTCCATGGCGCATACTCAGCGTCAAGTCCTTGCCCACCAAGTGCGCCTCATTGCACACACAGTCCTGCCCACCTGTGTGTGCCTGCTGTGCACGCAGCCTCCTGTGACAGTGTGAGAGCATGATGACCCCCTAGGCTATTATTAGTATAGATATATAGCCCATTTCACACCCAAACTGAACTCAAGGACATTAGAAATGAGAGAACAAGCTCGAGACACCTCTGTACTTCCCGAAAGGGAACAAAGTGAACTCTGCCTGCAGAGCCCAACCACGTCATCGTTTGGATTCAGCCTCCTCTCCCCATCTGACCTTTATGGCCACCTTCAAGCAGCACAGAAATTTTCTTAATTGAAGAGCCAACAAATAAGAAAATGTTCCAGGAAAGGGAAGAGGCCAACAATGCTACAAATTCAGTAATCCAAGCAGTTGGGAGTATGGACAGAATAATTCAATTTTATTACATTTTCAATTTTTAACTCCAATTTTCCTATTAGTATTAAGGCAATCTCCCTTTACCTATGAATTACCATTTTTTACCTCCGTTTCCTAGATCATTTTTAGATTGTTAATATGCTGAAATAGGTTTGAGCTATTTGGTATTTCCTATTTCTACTCTCAGGTTATCTGCTTCCTCAGTATTTTCCATCTTTATGAGTGTTGGTTCTTTTTTAAAAAGTAGATTGAGCACTGCCGGTGCTGTTCAGTGGTTAGAATGTCTGCCTGCACACCAAAGGGCCACAGGTTAGATTCCCAGTAAAGGACACATACCTAGGTTATAGGTTCACTCCCCACCCTGGTCAGGGCGGGTGCAGGAGGCAAGCAGTCGATGTGTCTCTTTCATATTGATGTTTCTCTCTCCCCACCTCTTTCCCTTCACTCACTCTGAGAAGCAATGGAAAAAGTATCCTCATGTGATGATTAACAAAAACAAATACAGTAGATTGAGATGTCACTGTTTTTATTTCCTTTTGACTTCATTTATCACATCTATCATGCTGCTTGATAAATATTTAGTCAACAAAATGTGTGCAGATATTGAGATTATGTGATATGAGACAATGAAAAGTCAGTAATAACCATAGACAAGGATATTGAAGGTGAAGCAGTACAGTCTTGCTACAGGAGGCACATGCATGGGAGAAGAGGAGGGGCTGTGGGCCTGGAAGAGGAGGAAGCTCCTGTGGTTGGAGGGGGCTGGACAGGTTTTGTTAAGGAAAAGGCTTTGTTGGGAGCTAAAGGATTTGGATAAAGGAATGAAGAGGAGATAACTTCCCACGTAGGAGATCCAGGGTAGATAAGGGTATGGAGAATGGAAAAATCTAAACCACATTCATCCAGGACCTGTCAGCTTGAAGCAATATTTCCCAAAGTGCAGACCATGTAACATGAGAAGTACTAAATGATGTTAACTGACACAAAGAAAATTATTTCATATTTTTTCTTTATTGATTTAGAGAGAGAGAGAGAGAGAGAGAGAGAGAGAATATCATCAATTTTCTGTTCCACTTATTTATGTATTCATTGGTTGATTCTTTTTTTAAAAAAATATGTATTTTATTGAATTTTTACAGAGAATAAGGGAGAGGAATAGGGAGTTAGAAACATCAATGAGAGAGAAACATCGATCAACTGCCTCCTGCACACCTCCTACTGGGGATGTGCCCACAACCAAGGTACATGCCCTTGACCGGAATCGAACCTGGGATCCTTCAGTCCGCAGGCCAATCCTCTATCCATTGAGGCAAACCAGGTAGGGCCATTGGTTGATTCTTGTATGTGCCCTGACCAGGGATTGAACCTGCAACCTTGGAATATCGGGGACAATGCTCTAACCAACTGAGCTACCTGGCCAGGGCTATTTCATATTTTAATATGAAACCCATACAAAGAGAGGCTGGACTTATCTAAAATAAACAGAGGTAAGGAATCCCACTTGTGAGTTCCCACCTTTAGTCAGCACTACATCTGACACCTTAGATTCCTCAGGAAGTCTCCCAGAGTCCTCAGCACCAATGTAAGCTCTGGGACCAAGGACATTCTGATGGAGTGCAGCATCAAGAGAATCTCAAGACTAGTGCAACCATGTATGTTTCCCCATTACTGGAGACCTAATACCCCCACTGTACTCTGTCTGAGAGGGCCAGTGGGGTCTGTCACCCAGACTGAAGATCTGGGACCATAAAGGGTATCAGCTCTTTGGCAAAAGACTCAGGGTAGTAAATTTATTCCAATTTTAAAAGTGAGCCATCTTGGAAGAAAAACAGTCAGTAGTAATTTATAAAATGAAGAAAATAAACTAGGCCAGTGGTTATCAAATTTTTGTGGATCTTATGCAGTACTACATTTTCAAAGAACAAAAGAAGATATGATGAAAGGCCTAAGGGTTAATTTTGCCAAATATGGCAGGGATTGGGTAATTTGTCACTGATCCTGCTTCTCCTTCCTCCTGAGCACACAGCTAACCTGTATGTCTCAGCCTCATTCGCTGTTAAGTTTGCCACATGGGGAATTCTGGCCAATGAAATGGGAATAGAAATGATGTGCTCCACTTCCAGCCATGACCAATAAAATGCTTCCTCCTTAAATCTTTCTTCTCTTTCTACACTTGCTGGCTGGATGGAGAAGACTTTGAGGACTTAGTTAGGGCAGAGCCACAAGGTGGAATGAGGCTCGTTCTCTGAGTGAATGTAAGTAATACTTCCTGTATTCATATTTCACTTGAGGAAAACAAGAAATTTATTGGGTTAATCCATTGATATTTAAGAATTACAACAGTTGTCATTATTTTCTGTAACATATATACCAAGTGAGGACATTTAAAAAGATACCATCTGCTATCACAAAGAAAGGACATTTTAAAATAAAAATTGTAGGAAGCATTCAATCTCTAGAAACAGGGCAGGGCAATCCTTCAGATTGAAAAACGAGTTCTCTGAAAAACTCATTGCCTTGAACCTGATTTTTCTTATTTCACCATGAATGAATAATAACTTCATTGCAGACAGTCATTGGTCCATGAACCAACATTGAACCTCTGGGACATGTGACTCTCCATTCAGTCAGAACTCAAGTGACAGGCTAAATTCACCTGCTCGAGTAAAGTTGCCAGGGGACAGCCTCTCTCTATCTCTGTGTTGCTTCATTTCCGGCAGGCTCTGTTTACATGGTAGCTTCCAGTCTGAGGCTAACATGAGCATAGCTCCTTGAGAAGACCCAGGGTCAGTGAGTGTGCACCCTAACCAAACACTGCAGCCAGCAGGACAGGAGGTGCTGTGTGGCCAGGCCTGGTTCATGTCCAGGGCTGACTCCCCAAAGAAAATGAGTGTGTTCTGTTGCCCAAAGAAAGGAGAATGGGCCCCCTGGGGCCAAAACAGAAGCTCCCCACTACCGTTCCCAGTACCCTTCCAGTTCTGAAGTCCTGTTTGTGACTGGGGCAATCTGACTTGGAGAAGCTGAGAGAAGATCACAGCACCACCATATGGGATTCCTCACAGTTGGCGCCATAATGTGCAGAAGACCTTCAATGAAGATTCTGCCTGGCTTTTCAGTGGGATTTAAAATGAAGTGTGGGAGAAGGATTTTAGTTTGCAATAAAGCACTTTGAAGATGAGGGGCAGATGTATAGTAATCAAGCAGGCAATATATTTCAAATAAAATGTGTTCTTATCTATACCAAGATAGACGTAGATGCCAAATTCTTGGGCTTAAGCAGGCTTATTAATGTAAACTGTGAGCTTTGTTTATTCTTAAGAGCATAGAAACAAATGAGATAAATTTGGGATAGTTAAAAAGACAGTTTCTCCATCTATCATAATCTTTTTATATACTATTAGTATTATTACACCTGTGAAAAAAGATCAAGCTAAAGATATGCAATACTTAGTATTATCAAGGCCACATAATTGTTTTCTCTCCTGAAATCTGTTGCCTTCCTTCATTCTTAACTTGGTGATTCTTGGTACAATTCAATGTCCTTTTTCTTTACCCAGATTAGTATAGAGTTTCAGGCTTTCAATTCAAGTCCAATAGAATTTAATATCTCTCCAATTCCTTTGAAAGACCTGCACTACCATTTTGGTTTCTTTCACTCTAATCACACTAGGATACTGAATTTATTTTTCTATTTCTAACAGTCTAGCCTGTACTCATAAAATGTAACCCAGTATGTATCCGCCAGAAATAATTAGATAATGAAGAATTTTCAAATCTAGTTCAGATAAAAACTACAATATTATTCTTCATTCACTGGTGTCCTTCAGGCTATTTTTTTCTTTTCATTTCTGCTGTCAGAATTCAGTCAAGAGCCCTTTAATACAAGTGCTCAATGTAGTAATAAATATTTTTCTGCTTCTTCTGTTCATACTCTTTTCTCCAGGAAAACATAAAGGCTAACTCTTGTCTTATTGCTTCAAGACTCTCTGCCCAGAATCACGTGTGATATTGCACTTTTATATTTTTCCTCAAAAAAAGAGGGAAAAAACTATAGTACTATACATCTGCTTGCTATTTCTAATCTATCAAAACATCAACCTGTTTTGGAAATCGAATATTCATAATTATTAACTATAGTGATCAAATATAAAGATAAAATTTGCAGATTTTCCTAAGATATTTGACATTTTTAAAGTACTGTGAACTAATCAAATATTCATTCTTTTAGCAAATGTTTTTTGAGTCCCTGATTGTGCCAGGAATTATGGTCAAGGAGCTGAAGACACAGCACTACACCAAACACTACATCCTGCCCTCATAGAGATTATATTCTAGAAAAGGCAGCAGGAAGTAAACACATGACCAACCACAACAAAATGTTGTTTTGTGAGAAACAAACTGGGTAAAGAGGTTGAGAGAAGTGAGGGAGAACACCCAAGGAAGTCCTCTCCAAGGACATAACATCTGAGCTGAGACCAAGGGGACGAGAAAAAGACAGCCACACTATGGAGCTGGGGGGGTCTACCTTCTAGGCAGAGAGAACACTTGAACAAAAGTCTAGAGGCTGGGAAAGGTTCACCAAAATCAGGGAACATAAAGCCAGTGTAGCTAGAGCATCACCTTCGCTCATCTCCATGATCACTATGAAGTCCAACTTAAAAATACTTTTCTTGTATTGAATGCATTGCTTTAATTTCCCGGAAAGTAACTTACTCTTTAACTTTAATAATGACTTACACAGTGAAGTAGTTCTGAATTCTCTGATTGAGTCTGTCTTTAACACTAGAGAAGCCTTTTGAGAGTCAACCTTTTAGAAGCATCAGCTACCACTTCAGTGATCAGAAAGAGTTAATACACCTCCCCAAATGCCCAGTTTACTGCCAAGAAATCCTATATACCGTGAGACAATCTGCCTGGGTATTTGTCGCCAACTGGTATTTAAAACAAAACCCGTTGTGCAGAACTGGCCAGTATTTTAAAAACATAATACAGCCAAGCTAGGTTCCAAATGCTTGTATCCATTCAACTAGGCCTTTAAGCACCCTGGTTTTCATACCATTCCATTCTAACAAAATGTCATGTAAAAAAAGACTAAATGAGCAGGGCTCTTTTGAGCTCAGCAGGATCCTAGTGTCTGCTCCATCTGCTTCCTACAAGTACTGGGCCAGTTTGAAGAGGACAAATGTTGACTGCTTCCCCAGCTCTGCTCCAGTTCTGCAGCAACGGGGAGAAGATGCTTCCTGGGCAAGGAATGGGGTAATCATTGAGAGGATGAACTTTGACATCAGGGAGACTTCAGTGCAAGTTCTAGGCTGGCACTCACTGGCATGGAGAACACAGTCCCTAGGTAATTTATCTGACTTCTCTCAGGTTCTTTAGGTGTGATTTTCTTTGTATTTAACTTGTTTGAGGTGCAGTGCTTCTCAAAACTATGGCTTGATGTCTTTCATCAGTTTTGGCAAATTTTTCAGGCATTACCTCTTCAAATAGTTCCTCTGCTCCATTCTTTTTCTCCTTCTCCTGGAACTTGGTGGAACATATACTACGTTGCTCTGTATCTTCTCTGTGTCTTTCACTCTCTTCCGTATTTCCAACCTTCTGTTCCTTTGTACTTCATTCTAGATATTTTCTTCTGATCTATCACTGTTCATTAATTTTCCCTTCAGTAGTATCTGCTCTTCTGTAAAGTCCAACCTTGGAGCCATTGATTTTATTTTTTTAACTTTATTTTTACAGATATCCCCATTTCTACGTCTTTGCCCACCTCCACCCTGCCCCCTGCCCCTTTCCCTCTGGCCATCACCCCACTGTGGTGTCTATGGGTTATGCATATATGTTCTTTGGCTAATCCCTTTGCCTTCTTTCACCCAGTCCCACTCCCACCTCTCCTTTGACAGCTGACAAGTCTGTTCCTTGTATCCATGCCTCTGTTTCTATTTTGTTCGCCAATTTATTTTGTTCATCAATTTATTTTGTTCATTAGATTCCATATATAAGTGAGACCACTGTACTTCTCATTTCATTTTATTTTTAGGTCTTTGCAAAAGTTCTTAATCTTGTGTTTTATTTCCTTAATGAAATTATATACTTTTGAATTTTATTATCTAGATCCAGTGAGGATCTGTTTTAGTTAGTAGTTTTTAATCAAATTCTCTAGTTTCCTTTTATACCTTTTTTATTGAATGCCAGCTATCATAAATTTAAAATAAAAGATGTAACTTGAGCCTATGATATCATTATCTTTCTCCAGAAAGAATTTACCTTTACTTCTGGTAGCACATGAAGGATTCGAGTAAAACAATAAGGAGTTGAAATTATTTGAACCTGGGCTTCAGCCCCTGAAAGCACTGGCCTAATTTCTACACACCCTCACTTGGATAGTGGATGGATCTGTGAAGTGCCGGTTCAATGCCTACAGGTTTATCAGAGACCTGCTTTCTTCTGTTTTTCTCCCAGCCACATGAGTGTGTTGAACTACCTGCTCAGCTTTTTTAGGTTCTCAACCAACATTTCTGGATTTTTCAGGTAATTTTGGAAAAGCAGCCCAAAATTCCAAGCTCACCTCTCTGGGTTTACCTACCCTGGCTCTTAGTCCCATAATTCTTCGCAGCCTTGGTAGCTCTCTGATGCTTTCAAACGATTATTTTCATATTTTGTTCAAACTTCTTTGTTGCTCTTAATGGAAATTTTACCATTCTGCCTTTATTAGAAGCTAAATTATGATGTCTATGCTTTTAGATTACCAGCATAATTAGGGCAAAAGTTAATTAAAGCTAGTCTCTCTATGAACTAAGAGATTCAAAAGCTGTAAATCTGAAAAACTTAGTAATACCTGAAATGACTTTAGGTGGCAAACAAACTTTTAAATTTTAATATGTATGTATAGATTTTTATAATTGCCTTTCCTTCATCTAAAGTTAAAAAATTAGTTGCCAAAAAAAAAAATGGGAGAAAAGATAGTGCTTGAATGTGCAGAAATCACTGATATCATTCACAAGTAACTGCAGCTTAAAAACACTGAACTTAAAAAGTACTTGTGGGCAATTAGAGAAGTGGGAAAGAGACTCCTTCCTTGGCTTTATTCTAAATATAAATTAATTATTCATCTTGGGCCCTCACTTTAAACCAGCTGGCCTCTCTATTAGAAGAACACTTGTGACAATATTGGGCCTGCCAAAATAATCCAAGATAATCTCCATTTCAAAATCCTTCACTTTCCTTGATCAGGTGGCTCAGCATCATCCTGTGCACCAAAAGGTTGTGGGTTCCCTCCCTAGTCAGGGCACATACTTAGGCTGCAGGTTTGATCCTTGGTAGGGCACATATGGGAAGCAACTGATCGACATTTCTCTCTCACATTGATGTTTCTCTCTCTCTCTCCCTTCTCTAAAATCAATAAATCAATAAACATATACTCAGGTGAGGATAAAAAATCCTATATAATAAAGAGCTAATATGCTAATTAAACCAAACAGCAGAACAACCATCCAGACGAAGCTGGGGCTTCAAGGGCCAAGGCAGCTGGGGCTGTGAGGGCCAAGCCCCTTGCACAAATTTTGTGCATCGGGCCTCTGGTATAATAATAATCAAAGTCCTTGATCATATCTGCAAAGTCCCTTTTACATTGTATGGTAGCACAGTCACAGATGGCAGATATTCAGTCCACTATACTAGATCAATCTGAGTACTAATTCCCTTGACCACAGAGATTTCTCAAGCAGGAAAAGATAGCCCTATCAGAGACAATTAGGGGAATTTCTAAAGTTGGCATGCGGATGTTAAGAAATCTAATCTCTTTCTACCATTGTTGTTTGTCTAACATACTGTGAATGGCCATCTTGCCTAACCTTGGATAGAGACTAAAGCAGACACATCTTACTGCCATCACAGGTTAATTCATTCTCTTTAAGCTAATTTGATTTTTTAAGTTTTTTGCTTACTAATAAAATTGTTTATTTGTCAACTTATCTCTAATTTATAAATCAGATGCCAGGTTATTATATTATCCTGGTTTAAGTAATTCATAGGGGAAACCTTATTTGATACTCACTTTTTTGTGATCAGAATTTCTGCTTTTCTTCACATAAGGAAAAAAAAGAAAAAGAAAAAGAAAAAGCTACATGTGGCATCTTTGCAATGAGGATGTAGCACCTTTCCTTCTTATGCCAAAGTTCTCTTCAGTAGCAGACTTCTTTTCCAATTACCTTTGCATTTTTAGTCTTAATTTTTTTTTCCAGAATGACTCATTTGTTTAATTATCCAGTAACATTTATTTCAGTCAACTGAGTTGAGATACTATCTACAAGGAGCCTAAGTGATTTTCTAAAAATACTATATCCTTTGTAGAAAACAGAACCCTGAGCAAAATTTAAACATGGATTTTTTTTAAAAAGCATCTAAATTGCTTTCATAATAAGAATCAACATTTCCTCCTTCTATTTAGAGATTTTCTTCACAGAATTGCTTACTCCATGGGAAAGTAAATTGAAGTTTGGGTCAGTTATCAACGTAGGTTCCTGAGCCCTCCTCTCCCTCAACACTCACAGACACAGACATAGACACACAGACACACACACAACTTTAATTTCTGAAGTTAATTTCTAATTCAGGATTACTTTCTCCTTGTGATGTCTCAGGTTATTATGTACTAAGCCCCATACATTTACTTCAAACTTTAAAACATCTTTGGGATGGCCATGAGATTCAGTCTGGCTTTCTGTGACCACCCTGGGAACCACTAGCCCAATCAACCAGTCACTGGCAAGAGGAATTTTGGCTCCATTGCCAGCACATTTGCTGTTGACAACATTTTTATCTGACTTCTGCTAAAATTAACCTCACTTGGAATACAGTCTTTCTGTTTCATCCATATAATTACTGGCCTTAGAGTGCCTTCACAAAGCTGTTGTTTATAATGATTCATGTAGCAGAAAATACACAACTTTCTTCTTGAGAGCAAGGCAATGACAATTCAATCCTGTGGCAGGATTGGGCTGAACCAAACTGAGCTAATCAGAACCGATAACCTTCAGATCCAGAACTTTCCCTGGAGCTGTGGGGATAGAAACTCTATTTCCACTGAGATTGCAGAACTGATAAGATGAACATCTAGGTCTCTGAGTGGCCATCTGACCACTGATGGGAGGAGCTACCTGAGAATGAAGCCAACCCAGAGGAAGCGGAACCAGGATGGAGAGAGTCAGTCCTAACACCATCCTATGACCACTGCTTCTTGCTTAGCATGTTGCCTAGACTTTACAGGTTTGGGAGCTAGTAAGCTCTTTTGCTTGAGTCATTTTGAGTGGAATTATCTATAAAATTATAACAAAAAAGAATTCTGAATCATAGACAAGTAATGAGACCAAAATGGGTCAGTAAAATCTTTGAGCTTCAGGGTCAAACCTGTTACTATTTAGTATTGCTGACTCAATAGGGGTAAAAGTTACTATATGCTACACAAAAGAAATTGTGATTCTCATAGTGTTTCAAAGTTAATGTCTTAGACTCCTGATTGTAGTTGTAAACAAAGAAGAGTTATATCTTCCATTGTGTCTAATTTAAGAAAATTTATAGTCCTTCTTTGCTAATTGAATTAATTTGAGCTAGATTAATGATACCATCTCTTAATTATCATTAACAGTCAACCTCCTATAGTAAATCAACCTTCCATGAAAAACTTAGTTTACAGCTTAAAGTGGAAAAACAGAGTTTTTTGTAGCATTCTGATAAATTGGGTTTCTATATGTACAACAGTCACATCCGGAACTTACAAAACAATTATTGAAACTACTCAAATTGGCATCTCATATATTTTAAGGAAGCTGAATGCCTTTCATAGCAAACAGAGACAAATATTCAATTTTATGATGACAAGATATAGAATAAGTTTATATTTAACTTATACTAACTGTTTTGAAACTATATGTCACAATGTAATGGCTGACTTAAGTCTTGTCTTCTCAGATATCATGTCGACAAACAGCCATTCTTTCCTGGTTCTTTATAAACAATTTCTGTTTGGAACTGAAAATCTACCAAATTCAGTTATACTTTCTAAACAAACTTGATTTATATAAAATAAGTTTATAATTTTGGGATATTCACTTGGGAGTTTCTATAGGTTGCTCTATCTCACAACTCATCTCGTTATCTGAGCAGCATCAAAACCCCATAAAGTCATGCAGATAAAAATGTGAAAGAGTCTTCATCAAGCACATGTAGAACATCAGCCCTGCATCATGTCTTACCTAGAGAACTCCGGCCTGACCCCTGGTGCTCTAGTCCTCCTCCATGAAGTCACATGCCTTTTGGGGGGAAAGTTTGACAAAGAGCATTGTTTTGGACTCATTCTAAAGACAGAACCACCTTGACTGACTGAAATAATTCTCTTCTTGATCCACCTGTAAGTGTCAGATGTTCTCCTCACAGAGGCTTCATGTACTGCAGATGGAGAGGGCACACAGATTTGGCTCAGCAGGAATTCCAGAGTCAAACTGCTATAAATAAATACAAGCCGCCTTTCTGCTCTGTGGTTTGGGAATTTGCATCTATGCATTTCTATGTTTGGGTATCTGAGTAACAGGACAGACAAATCCATAGTGACATCTGGTGAGGCATGTGATCTTCGAAACACTTACAGGAGCGGTATGCTCTTTCATTATTTTGGAATAGAAATTATAAAAATAATACATAAGAATCAATACTGACCAGGATAAAGAATAGTGTTTAAAAGGTCTTCGAATCCAACTTTTTAAACTATTGGTGACCAACAAGAGGTAAACATCATTTCAAATACTTTTCTATACATAACATACAAACGTAAAAATAGCTAGCTACATAGATACATGGAAATACTCATTCTTTCTTTTAAAAGCAAGAATAAGATCTACCATACTATCAAATATCTCCAAGCTTCCTTTAAGTACCAAGTACTTTACCCACCATTTTATTTATTTGTGAAAATCTGGGGCTCTGTTTGTCTCTAAGGAGAACAAAATGACGATGAAATCCCCTTTCAGAGATTGCTCGAGAGCAGTCAGGTGAGAAACCCAAGGTGGTTCCTGAAACTCCCACAGAGCACTGGCAGATCCTGGAGCGGACAGACACTGTGGGAAGCTGAGGGCTGAGAACATGTGGAAACAGGAGGCTTACAGGCCTGTTAGTTTGAACAAGAAGGAAGTATAAATATATTTGCTCTTTCACATTTGGCTTGCCTACTATTGAGTTATGATCTTGTTTAATAGATCCTTTTACATATATTAAAGGTGAAATTTTGTCTTTGAACATCCAAGACCCTATTTTTTGAACAGAAAACAAATACCAGATACTCTAATAGGTTCTGGAGAAACACAGCTGAATCCAAGACTAGCTGCACATTCAAGATATTCCCAGTTGCCTGGGAGAAACAGCACGCCACTGAAAAATGACAGTAAGATAGGTAAGTGAAAGTCACTCAGAGGGGGCTCTTGGAACAAGAACCAGAGAAAGTGGCTTAGTCCAAGGCATTTCAGGCAGAGTGGTGTGTGCAAAAGACATGGGAAGTGGCAACGCACGAGTCACTTCTGGAATGGGAACTGGTCCCTCAGGCAGAGGAGGCTGCCTCAGCAGCATCCCTGTCTGGGTTTGCCAACTCATGTTCACACCTACAGCTGACACTGATTTTCTAAGTTGAGTAATAAGCGAGAGGAAATGTCTGTGAGGGCTTTACCCAGTACCAATCAAATAACTGTGACATCCTGAAACCATCCTGGTATTTAGGTTAAATGTGCTCCACAAAAAAAAAAAAAAAAAGTCATCTCACTTTCTTTCTAATTCATCAGTCAAAGACTGGGTGTTTGCTACATGCAAGAGACTCTAGTCAACTGAAGCAACACACTTTCTGGTCCCTGCCGACCCTCAGACACAGGCCTTTCATTAATCTCTTCATTTGTCCTACTAAGAGCATCCAGAGGAATAATGTTTCAAATAAACTTTTTAAAATTTAAAAGGGGCTTTGAAGATATCCTTGAGTAATCTTCAGAACACTTACCTAATAATTTGGGAAAAGGAAAGAAAAAAAAAGACACAGGTTTTGGAAATTCCTTCCCCTAATCAGAATATTTTCTTTTTTTTTTTTAAATATATTTTATTGATTTTTTAACAGAGAGGAAGAGAGAGGGATAGAGAGTTAGAACCATCAATGAGAGAGAAACATCGATCAGCTGCCTCCTGCACACTCCCCACTGGGGATGTGCCCGCAATCAAGGTACATGCCCTTGACCGGAATCGAACCTGGGACCCTTGAGTCCGCAGGCCGATGCTCTATCCACTGAGCCAAACCAGTTAGGGCAGGATATTTTCTTTAGGCTGGCTTCTTCCAGACCAGCAGCATTAGCTGGGACTTGTTAGAAACACAATTTCTCCAGCCCCATCCCAGCCCCACTGAATCAGAAACTTGGCTCCAGCGGTTCTACTGCAGGCTCAAGTTAGAGAGCCGTTGTACCAAAGAATTAAGAAAGGGCCTGGAAAAGCTCACAAACCCACAGATTTTTCTCATACAAAACTGCCACTTAGGTTACAAACATGTTTGTCATTTATATATATTCCTTGAGATAAATGCACAACCCCTTTAAAACGACCATATCCTATTTGAGGAGTCATAGCAACAGACTCATCAGAGAGGCACCTCGGGGGTCATCTGTTGCCTCCAAACTTCTTTCATTGCTGAGAAGACTGAGGCCCAGAAAGGCAGGGAACTTGTCCACGGTCACAGCTGACCACAGAGGGCAAGGTCCAGTCTCCAGATCTTTTGACAGGAAAATCTAGGTCTACGCCACAAATATTAACATAATTGCACAAATAAATTCAGTTCCTCTAGCAAAAAAACAGGGACTCAAAGAAATGGACCGATAGTTCTGTTATTTTAAACATTTTCTTATTAGGAAAGTAATGTGTGTTCATTGTAGGAAATTTGGAATTAATAAAATACATAAAGAAGACAAAAATCAACTATAATTATACCGAGATAAGTGCCTTAACATTTTAGTGTGTGTGTGTGCATGTATGCGTAACTGTGTATAGAGAGTACTCATGTAGAATATGTATGTGTGTGTAGAGAATATAGAGAATTTTTATATATGAATTATATAATACATATAATTTATATCTTTTTTCACTTAACATTTCTTCAGTAAACAAAACCATCATTTTAACAATTTATTTGTATTTCACTAGAATCTATTTTTTAAATCTTCTGTTTCATATTGTTTTTTTCCAATGTTTTGCTCTTATAAATGGAAAGAGGGTAAAATGTGAAGTTTCAATAAGATTCAGGAAAGGCACATTATATAAGCAGGCCAGCATGCAGTACCAAAGAAGGGATTCTTGGCAGCTGGAACTGAAAGACTGGACCCCTACGAGATACTAAGACAGGGAGAAGGAAATCCCCAAGAGCAACCAATCATTCACAATTTTCCTGGACATGTCCTGTGTATGAATGTGACAACCCCATAAAGAGCACATAGGTGTCCCAACCCCTCTCTGGCTCATTACCCTTAGACAGAAACTATTTTTCCAGAATACTTGAGTCAAGTGATAACAAACCTCTTCAGTGTTTCATTTATCCTGGAATAGACAATTCAATCAAGATAAGTCTTCAGAATTCTTGAAAAATAGTACACATTTTTCCTAACTATTCTTAATCAATACCATCTGGATAAAGCCTCTTCTTTATTTAACTCAGTACAAAAAAAGTGTTCTCAAATAATGGTGGATAACCTACTTATATCATAAGAAAATAAGATATATTGCTTCTAGCCTAAAAGACTATGTCTAGGCTGCTCAGCTAAAGTGTTCTCTAGTTATAAAATATTTATTAAAGTAATTTTCTGCCCTGGCTGGTTTGGCACAGTGGATAGAGCATCAGCCTGCAGACTTAGGGGTCCCGGGTTCGGTTCTGATCAAGGGCATGTACCTTGGTTGCGGGCACATCCCCAGTGGGGAGTGTGCAGGAGGCAGTTGATCGATGTTTCTAACTCGCTATCCCTCTCCCTTCCTCTCTGTAAAAAATCAATAAAATATATATTAAAAAAAAGTAATGTTCCTATGTTTTGCCCTTTCAACAGGTTAGCAATTATAAAGATAGTATTTTGGGCAGGAACTACATTTGTATTTTACTAGTTCAGCCATTTTCCCAAGTAAATAGCAACCTTTTCCTCATGGGCCCTTACCCAACCTCATGTTTTTAATTCCATCCAAATTTTAGAAAAAAATTTTACACCTGTTTCAAGTAATAATGTTTTTAATTTTAAATACTATTCTGATCTTCAACTTTTATGTTTGTCTTTTTCATTCTTTTTTTTTTTTTGTTTGCAGCATTTCTAAAAGATTGGTGCGCTTTTAGATTTTGGATTTTGAATGTCTGTTCAAAGAGAAGATGTACCAAGATTCAATCACGCAGAGCACCAAGCCTTCCTTTCTAAAAGACCAGGTATCCTGGTGTCAGACTTGAGTCTAGCAGAGGGACCAAGCTCCCCCATAGTTGGTATTGATGCTGGTCCTGTATCTCTGGTTGGGGAGAGGGTCCCATGGTGGAAGTCCATCAGTGAAGATGCCACTGATCCCTAAGAGAATGTCCAGAAAATTCCTTCCTGAGCTTTTCACTGAGATTATTCTCAGAAATAAATTCTCAAAGGCAGTATTTCTGAAAGTATGTTCTATGGTTCACTATTTCCCTGGGGTGATAATTCTTTCTCAATTTAAAATAAACTAAAATTAGGTGGTTATGTAACTTTTGAAAATAAAGTTAAGCAACTTGATATGCTAAAGTACATGCTGAAGAGGGAGCTAAGGAAATGGTGTTTCCTAACCATATTTGACCACAAAACTCTCCTCTCAGAGAAAAACTATTAAATGTCCCAATGAAGAATTTTAAGCCAACAAGACAGCTTCAAAGGTAAATTGGCTCTTCTTGTATGTCCTGCTCCACTCCCAGTTACCCCCGCCCCACTATTACTGCACCACTGCTTACTGGCCATTCTCCAGATTCCCTTACCCTTAGCTGTGTATCCCGCCTGGATTTGCATCACCAGGCGTTCACCCCATGCATTGCAAAACCTTGCCTTAATGAAAGTGTGTAATTGTTTTATTCTCTAGAAGGACCAGTAGCTGCTTCTAATATGCTTCATGGCACCACTTTATCTCCTTATACATTTCCTCCAGGTGTCTCTCCCATGCACACACACATCTTGGCTGAAATCAGTGGAATGTTTTCCCTCTTAATTTGATTGTCTCATCCATGTCTATGTTTCAATAGTGATGGCTTCTTTCAACAGGAGCTATGAAATGTGCTTTGCTTCCTGTCAGGAGAGTGAAGTTGAACCAACAGCCAGCTTCTCTCCGTGTCAGAGGTGGGGATATAAGAAACTTCATAGCCAAGCCTCTACTACTTACCCCCTGCATCTCATATTCCTGATCCTTTCATCTCCATCCCCCGAACCAAAACGCATGTCTGTGGGCTTCCTGCTACCTAAGTGTGGTCTGAATCCTCAACAGCATGGCTTTTTCCTTTCTTTGGATCAAGGGATCTCGAAACTCACATTGAAATGAGAGACAAGTAAATCTCCTGCGTGAACCATCCTGTCGCACTTGCTCCCATTGCTCCTCCTTTGACCTGACCTGGCCAGTAATTCTGCCGAGAGAGCACCTGTCTGTAAGTCTGAACCACCAGCCCTGTGCACATTCCACAGGACTCTAGGGTAACCAGCCTCTGAGGGGATTGCCAAGACTTGGGACTCACTGCAAAAAGCTGGGAAAGCCCCAGACAAACTGGAATTGGCCACTCTGTCCTCAAACCAATCACCTTAGACAGGGTCTTTCCTAGTAAAAGTATAAAATTAGGGCAGAATTATTTTCATGAGATTCCTACTTGAAAGTTCTTGCTTCCAGGGCTAGGAACCAGCTGGAGCCAGGCCAAGTCCATGACTCAGTGGGGAGTCTAGCTCCCCCCTTCCCTTTTTCCTCCCTTTCAGCACCTCAAAACTCCCCCCTCACCCCCAAAACCTCTTCTTTGCATCCCTATGTCCTTTAAATATTGGTCACAGAATGGCCCATCTTAGTGTATTCTTTCCTGTGTCATGTCATAAACATGTCGTTCTAATTAGGAGCGCCAGCTGGAGACTCTGCTTGGAGTGCTACATGTAGTCTGTGCTATAAGATGTCCCTTGGGGGCAGCTGGCACTTTCATCTCCTTGCAGTAAAGCTGATGCTCTTTCTTCCTGGTTGTCATTTGCGACCAGTGGGGCTGATGAGCTCTCTCGTTCTGGTACAGTTCTTCCCAGAACTGCCTGGCTGACTCACTGCTTCCTGGATCCATCCCTCCTCACATCTACAGAGAGAAATATATATGTTCCACGGACAGGTGCATACAGAATGGAGAATACTGAATAGAGAACACTGAATGCATATGTGTCAATTTCTCTCTACCCATTTCTTTCTCTCTTACAGCAAGTCCCTAACAGAGAGACATATGACAAAAGTATGATTCCAATAGGACAAGCTAGCTATTCAGTAAATGAGAAAACCAATCTTAAAGGTTAGTGAAAGTTGCGGTAGGGAAAATGGATCTGGGCTCAAATACCCAGGATTGCTTCCTGTTTGAAAATTTAAGCTTTCTAATGTTCAAATGGTCTGTAATTAAGTTGTTATACTTGAAATGGCAAGGTTTTACCTATGTTCTCAGGCTAATAATACTTTTGTTACTAGGAACATTTTCATTCCGGAAGCTTTAAAACCTGAATCATTATAAAAGGTACATGAAAAATGATTAAGTTTGCACTTTGGGGAAATTAATCCACATCTCTTAAACACCACAAGTCCATGAGTAACTATGAGTAATTCTGAAATGAATTTTCTACTGCAGAGAGAGAAGTTAATTGAAGTTTATCCAAGACTATATTTATCATGCTTTATCAGTATATGAAAAAAATCAGTGAATATATAAAAATAAATTTGGAATTGAGACCTAAAAGTATTGCTAAAATGAGGCAATTTTTAATACTTTCTATTGTACAACTAACCATTCATAAAAGATATTTAAAACATTAAAAACTAGTCCACATCAAGTGACTCAATGTCTATATCACAAATAAAGTCAGTGGGCTGTTTTTTACCTTGACTCACTTATCCAAAGCTTTTAAAAATAAATATGCCATTTACTTATTTGCACGCCTAAGATCTAAACAGTATGACTTACATACATGGTAATAATACACTTTTTATTATAACAATTAGGATGTTTATATTGCAAGTGACAGACAATCCTGTTCCAACTGATCTGTGCAATAAAGAAATTGCACTGTTTCATAAAACTTGAAAGTCTAAAATAGAGAAATTTCCAGAAGTTATCTGACTTAGTAAACAGTGAAGCCACTGTGAAGCAGAGGATTTCCCAGGGGTGAGGACAGCAGAGCCCCTAGCACTAGACACTTGTATGCACGACTCCGGAGACCAGGTTCTGTGACGCAGGTCTAATTTTATTGAGGAAGTACAGAGTATTTATAGGTGGAGGTGGCCAATCATGGAACATCATCTTAGGGAGCCAATGAGCATAAAGGTTGGGGTACTGTGTACGTGGCTCTGGGAGGGGCTCAGGTGGACGTTGCCATCTTCCTGGTTTGCCAGAAAGATCTGAACTGCTGGAGTGAGCTCACAGCATTGCATCAGCCGCTGCACCGAGATAAACCTCCTGTGCACTACCTACACCACTGCAGCTCTAATATTGTTTTCATTGTCTGCTCTGCTTTTCAAGGTGTTGCTTTATTATAAGACTGGAGTCATTATCCCACACAGGTTTGTGTTTTTTTTTACCAAAAAGCGGAGGCTTCAAAATTCCCAGGGCTTCCTTCTTTATGCTCCTCTCTTGTGTCCAGTGCCTACATCCATGTGCTTGGATTTCTGCCTCACCGCATCAACCAGGCACAAAGCCATGACTGGTCACTGGTTTCCAAAACATACAGACAGAAATACCATTCTTCCCAAGTACTTAATGAATCTAGAAACCAAGATTTGAAGTCAAAGGTGGGGTCACCTCAAGCCCTAATGGGTTCATGCCTGGATGCTCTCTCCTCAATCTTTCGTGCACATCCCAGCTGTTCTCTTCACACTGAGGTGCAAAGGAGTCCTCCTCAGCTTCTGGTAGAGCGGCTTTCCCCATCATCCTCTCACAATCCAAGTCATTACCAGGCACACTCCCCGGTGGTTAATGAAGGCATTACCCTTTAAAAAATAGCTCCATCTGGAGGCACACCCATCACACTAGTCACATAGGGGAAGGGCCCCTGCAGGGACTGAGATGTGGAAAGGCACAGTATCATGCCCCAAACTCCTGCTGTGTGTCAGTAGGTTCTAGGCCTTCCACCAGAGCATGCTGCCCAGAAATATGGGAAAGAACCAACCCTTATGGATATTTGGGTGACTTTTGACAGTATTTATCATTTGGTCAGTACTATTATCATATAAAACAGTGGAACAATGGGAACTATCAAACAACTGGTCACTATGACATGCACTGACGACCAGGGTGTGTGTGCGGAACATGGCGGGCATAGGGCATGGTGATATGGTGGAGCAGGTGAGTGGGGGTGCCAGATCAAGGCAGGGCACCAGTCACTTTCATCAGGGTGAGCCTTTTGTGATTTCTGGAAAGTCTTTGCTCCCATGTGCTGTGGTCCTGCCTGGCACTCGCACCTGCTGCTGGTCCCTGGCGCCAGTCCCGATTGCTCGGCACCATCAGCGGTTGCAAGCTGCAGCTACCAGCCCTGATCATCCTTGAGTGCTTCTCTACTTCCCCCTGCTCCTGAGGGGTGACCAGGCAGCAGCCACCGCTCGTACCCACTGACAGCACTGGCCCCACTCGCACCACTTCTGGCGCCAACCCAATGGTTCCACACTATCAGCATGTGGGAGTGGTGGCAGCAGGAGTGGGGCTTCCAGCAGACAGCGGGCCAGGGACCATGGCAGGAGGAGCTGGGAGGGAGCACAGAGGATGGGCCAAGACCCGCCCCTGTGCCTACTGCAGCCTCACGGCCCACAGTTCCTTTCAAGGTGCATGAATTTGTGCACTGGGCCCCTAGTTATACTAGTATATATTTAAGTGTTATAATATATTTTATCCTCTTTCACTCAATTTGGACAAATTGAAACTCTGCATTATTGAATAATTTTATTTTGTTACCTAAACATAGTTTTATTTCTTTATTACTTATTACTTAAACATACTACGCTAACAAAGAATTTATCCAGTGGAATGCCCAAGGATTTCATTGAAGAGATTTAAAAATAAATAAGTAAATATATATGTATACATGTACCATAAAAACATACACAAATCAATTCTTTTTACTTTCTTCAAAATAGTTGACATATTTTCTCATAAGTATCTTCAATAACCCTCTTTAATTTTGCTTACTTGCTAAATTATCTAGACTCCAGCTTTTTAAAAAGAGCTTACCAAAAATATTAGCAAAAACTTCAACCAAACCCCATATTCCAGATTCTACTAAGTACATCTAAATTAGCCAAGTTTTAATGTTATTTACATAAGTATACTTATTCTATATTAAACACCCAATATTAGATTACATTTTTGCATTGTTTCTCAAAACTGACATTTTAAAACTGAACTTACAAATATTAAAAATTATGAAACATGGTTGAGAGGTGACTGGAGACATTTGATAGGTAGCCTGCTTCCCCACATTCACTCAGGACTCCCAGCCCAGCCCCCCTTCAGACCGCTGGCGGCCATATCCTTCCCCTGCCTTCTGCACTTCCCGGGCCCACACCATCTCCTTTCCAGTGAACACTGCTCTGCTCCTTAGCTTTGCCTGAAGCCACAATGATCGGACCCTCTGTGTGATTTAGCAACAACGAATGAAGAGTACAAGGAACCACATCTCTGTTGCTTTTGACAAGAGCCAAGATGGAAGGCAGGGTCTCCCCAACAACATACAACTTCAAGAACAGGGTCCAATATCAGACCAAACGCTGGGGAGTAGGGGAAATGAGATTATTTGTTTCATCCATTTTATAGTCTAAATTTCACTGTTTCTGCTGGCCTGTGTGGCTTAGTGGTTGAGCATCAACGTATGAACAAGGAGGTCACAGTTTGATTCCTGGTCAGGGAACATGCCTGCGTTTCAGGCTCAATCCCTAATGTGGGGCATGCAGGAGGCAGCCCATCAATGATTTTCTCTCATCATTGATGTTTCTCTCTCCCTCTCCCTCTCCCTTCCTCTCTTGGAAGTCAATAAAAACACTAAAAAAATAAAAAAAAATTCACTGTTTCTATCAGAGTGAGATGCATTATAAAGCCATTCCTTGAAAAATATTATATTTTTCACCATGATTAAAGTAAATAGAATAAAAAGCATAATTAAGTTTAGCTAAAAACTGCCTTAAGAGATACTGTAGCAAGCAGTTTGAGAGATACTTGGCTTAGAAATCATTGTTTGTTTTATTAACTACTACCTATTTCTCTGCCAACCTATGTTTATATACGAGAGAGAGAGAGAGAGAGAGAGAGAGAGAGAGAGAGAAGATAGAAACATTAAGACAAAGAATCGGACTCTGTGTCCGTGATACCAAAGCAAGGACTGCCTCCTTTTACATCTTTCGCCACCGCTTGGGAGCTGCTCGTGGAAGGGGAGAGAGCAGAGCGGCTCCTGCAGCACCATTGTGGGTGCGGTGCGAGCAGCTCTGATGTCACGTGTTTGAGTGACACCCTTACACCTGCGGAGCCACCTTTGCTTCTCCATCACTTTCCAGCCCTTCAACAGCCCCATGGAATACGTCATCTGAAATCCACATATCCATCCAGATGGGGAGGGGTGCAGACTGCAGTGAGAAATCACAATGTCTTCACAGCAAATTCTAAAAACCCGGAGTTTAAGTGAATTTATTTGGGTAGAGTTTGCCTGCCACAAAACACACCCATTTTAAGTCTATAACTCAGTGGGGTTTGACTCATGCTATGCACACCTCTGTAATCACCATTACAGTCAAAATACAAAATATTCCTATCCCTCCAGAAAGTTCCTTTGCGCCCCTTCCATGTAAATGCCCACAGGAAGGTATTTTTTAAGCCATAGAACATTTATTTGAACATTTTTAAATTGAAAAAGCAATGAATCTGGTTACTTTGCCAGAAATAGTTAGGTCTTCAGTTCTTAACCTAAAATCGGATAACACTTCTCCGAGTACAGTTTTCACACAGACTAGCTACTAATAAGGAGCCGTGGCAAACCTGGCTACAGCTGAAGTGTAACCTTCACCCAAAAATCTGAGTGGAAAAGAGTGTTTAAACGTCCTCGACATTCTCTGAAGTTATAAAGGTCTCCTACTAAGGCTACACGGTAGGTAGTTAACACGGATGAAGGGCTAGGGGGAGGAGGAAGCAAAAATGGAAAGGAAAAAAAAGACTCGGTTACAAATGTGATATCCCATTTATGCATTTACGTAAAATGACACATGTATATACATGTAAATTGAGTTTTAAAATGTACAACACAAGCCCTAGCGGGTTTGGCTCAGTGGACAGAACATCGGCCCCTGGATTTAAGGGTCTGGGTTCAGTTCTGGTCAAGGGCACCTACCAGGGTTGCAAGCTTGATCCCCAGCCCTGGTCAAAGAGTGTATGGGAAGCAGCCAATCAATGTGTCTCTCACGTGGATGTTTCTCTCTCTGCGTCTTCCCTTCCCTTCTACTCTCTCTAAAAATCAATGGGAAAATATCCTTGGGTGAGGATTAACAAATAAAATGTAAAAAATGATTAGAGACACCTCAACTCTTACAAAAATGTTTCAAGTCTCCTAGTGAATCCCCTTCAAAACATTTCTTGTTTCATGTCTCATCAAATAATTTTCCCTCCCATCTCAAAAAAGCAAACTAAAATCTAAAGCAGATTATTGACTGGTGGAAATCAAGTCTGAGATCTGACGTGAAGAGTGCTTTGTCAGCTTGAAGTTGAACATTTTGCTCCAAGAGTGCTTTGCCGCCTACTTATCCATTGATCAATAATAGATTAGGCAAGAACTTTCCCTGCCACCGCTCTCTGAGCGGGGCGGAGGTTCCGGCAAGTAAGGAGGCCAACCAAAGTCCCCGTCCGAAACCCCATGTCCATCTGTCGGGTGGAATCTGGGAAACATTCTGGAATTAGCAGGCACGGTCAGCCTGCTTATTTCAAAGCAGCATGCAGCTAGCAACCGCTTATGAGTTCCAGTATCATTTCTTTCAAAAACGTAAAAAGTGGTACACAGCATTGGAAAATGAAAATGTGGCTGAAGTTTAATCACAAACGGACATTCATAAGGAAATCATGGTAAACTGGAAAGAAGAAAAAGTTATTCATAATCCTACCTTCCCAAAGCTATTAAAGCTTGATAAAAATCTTTTAGTAATGTGTCTTAACATATTTGAAATCAAACTGTATTTTACATTTTGCATCCCAGTTATCCACTTACTTATCCAAATTTTAAATAGGATAAATAATTATCAATAAACATCATTATTAATGTTTATAATAATTAAGTCATACAAAATAATACTCAGTACTTTCCTAGTGTTGAACAATTAAGACAAATAATCATTTTTGGTTATTTCATCACTATGATAAACGTGTTTGTATGTCTTCTTCTGTACTTTGGGATATTTCCCTAGAACATATTTCGATATGTGCAATTTTTGCATTTGGGTATAAAAATTTTATGTCTCTTGTTACATATTTTCAACTTACTTTGCAAAAATACAATAATTTTTAAGGCAACTTAGCATGTGTGTCAAGATGCTCACAAATATTCCTACTCTTTGATCCATTATTTTCTTAGAAAACAATCAGAGATATATAAAAATTTTTGTGTACAAAAACACATAAATTTTGTGTACAAGATTATTACATCATTATTCCCACTACCAAAGTATTTGGCTACAATCTAAATGTCCAAAAATTAAAAAGCAATTAAATAATATTATGGTAGCCATAGAATGTACATTTTACAACCATTAAAATCTTATTTTCAAAAAATACATAACAGGTGAAATGTCAAAATACAGCATATTGTTAAGTTTAAATAAAAAGGTCAGTATGTAGAATTGTATGTATATAATCTTATATATACACATAATGTATATGTTCATAAAAAAGGCTAAAAACACATTGTAATATGTACAATGATTATTTCAGTGATAATTTCAGAGGGGGTGATTTTAAGTGTTTCTTCCTGTACGCTTTGTTATATATTTACATATTCAGTATATTAATCCTTTATGATATTTTCTACAATATATCATATTTATGCATTTATGTAAAATCACATACTTATGTACTAGTATATAAATGGAAACTGAATGTAACATCTAAACTAATAAAAGCGTAATATTAAAATTAACCGTTTCTTCAGGACGGCCTAAGCCATGCCCACCAGCCAATCAGAGTGACTGTATGCAAATTAGCCCAGCCAAGATGGCGGAGGCCGCAGCCCTGGGCTCCGCCATCTTGGGAGCCTGGGTCCTGGGAAGGTATCTGGGGCCCTGGGCCGCCAGATGCCTTCCCCCGTGGAGAGGCTATCGGGGGAAGCGGGGACCAGCCTGGCGGGACCCAACAAGCCCCCTGCCGGGAGGCCGATCAGGGCCGGAATGGCCTCCCGGGGCAAGCGGGACCCCGCAAGCCCCCTGCCGGGAGGCTGATCACGGCCAGAACGGCCTCCCGGGCCAAGCGGAACCCCGCAAGCCCTCAGCCGGGAGGCCAATCAGGGCCCCAACGGCCTCCCGGGGCAAGCGGGACCCCACAAGCTCCCTGCCGGGAGGCCGATCGCGGCCAGAATGGCCTCCAGGGGCAAGCGAGACCCCGCAAGCCCTCAGCCGGGAGGCTGATCACGGCCAGAACAGCCTCCCGGGCCAAGCGGGACCCCGCAAGCCCCCTGCCGGGAGGCCGATCACAACCAGAATGGCCTCCAGGGGCAAGCGGGACCCCGCAAGCCCCCTGCCGGGAGGCCGATCACAACCAGAATGGCCTCCAGGGGCAAGCGGGACCCCGCAAGCCCCCTGCCGGGAGGCCGATCAGAGCCCCAATGGCCTCCCGGGGCAAGCGGGACCCCCCAAACCCCCTGCCAGGAGGCCGATCGCGGCCGGAACGGCCTCCAGGGGCAAGCGGGACCCTGCAAGCCCCCTGCCGGGAGGCCGATTGGGGCCCCAACGGCCTCCCGGGGCAAGCGGGACCCTGCAAGCCCCCTGCCGGGAGGCCGAATGTGGCCAGAACGGCCTCCAGGGGCAAGCGGGACCCCGCAAGCCCCCTGCCAGGAGGCCGATCAGGGCCCCAACGGCCTCCCGGGGCAAGCAGGACCCCGCAAGCCCCCTGTCAGGAGGCCGATCGCGGCCGGAACGGCCTCCAGGGGCAAGCGGGACCCTGCAAGCCCCCTGCCGGGAGGCCGATCGGGGCCCCAACAGCCTCCCGGGGCAAGCGGGATCCTGCAAGCCCCCTGCCGGGAGGCCGATCGGGGCCCCAACGGCCTCCCGGGGCAAGCGGGACCCCGCAAGCCCCCTGCCGGGAGGCCGATCTGGTGGCCAGCAACACTGGAATGGCCTCCCAGGCGGAGAAGCCTGGGGGGTGGGGGGACCCCATGCCCCCTCCTGGGAAGCCTATAGGGTGGCCAGCGCCACTCCATTGCTTCCCAGGCAATGGCCCAGAGGGTCAGTGGGAGCTGTGGCCAGCCTGAAAACTGCCCTTGGCCCCTCATCCAGGCTTGCCACACCCTCTGGGGTGAGGATCTCCACTGGGGTGCTTGACCAGCCTGCAAACAGACATTGGCCCC
>PVJC01001687.1:0-16766 GCA_004026665.1 Murina feae | reverse complement strand
TTCAGCAATATTGTGGAATCAGAGGCTCAAACTTCCAAATAGTTCAAATGGTTTGTACAATGCAATTTTAGACACAAAAAGAAAAAAAAATTCAATAGTTTTCCAAAAGAAAAGATTTTAATTATAGTTTTTCTTTGTTTTGTTTTTTAATATATTTTATTGATTTTTTACAGAGAGGAAGGGAGAGGAATAGAGAGTTAGAAACATCAATTAGCTGCCTCCTGCACACCCCCTACTGCGGATGTGCCTGCAACCAAGGCACATGCCCTTGAATGGAATCGAACCTGGGACCTTTCAGTCTGCAGGCCGACATTCTACCCACTGAGCCAAGCTGGTGAGGGCAGTCGTAGTTTTATATTATTGTCTTAAGGTTTAAAAAAGAGCTCCTCCACAAGGAAGCAGAAACAGCATTTATACATTTCACCAGCCTCTTTGGGGGCTTTGTTCTAACCCATCAGCACAACCACGGGACTCAAGGACCCAGCCACTCAGCTCTTCGTCACCTGCAGGGTACATTCTAACATCCTTAATTTGTCTAAACAAGACTCGAGCCCCTTTTGAGTCTAGCTTCTACTCACTTGAACAGCCTCGTCTGATTATCAACCCTCCCGTTCCTGCCACTCTGCTCTACTTGCCATAGGGATGGGCATTCACTGAGTGAAAATGAGCTTCCTCTGTTCTATGGGGGACAGTTCCCACAGGGCCACGGGACTGCCCTCAGGTCACCTCTTCCAAGACGTCTTTTTCCTTTCCTCCTCCCCTTTCCTCCTCCGCTGTAGGCTGCTGCCTGCTCTCCTCTGGACTGCCACAGCGTCTTTGCTTCCCTCTAAACTGCTTTTATCACACTTCATCTTGAAAGCCTGTGTACTTATTTTAATTCCCTTGTAGAATGTTAGAGAAGGCAGAGGCTTTTTCCTGTTTTGCTCATTGCTATATGCCCGGTGCCCAGAAAAGTACTTAGAAAGCAGCCAATAAAGGTTTGAAAGGGTGTAAGAATGACTGTCAGGACAAATGAGTGAGTGAACCATTGTGTGAATTCAGCAGAGAACTTGAGCACCTAACACACAAGGTGCCTGGCGAGGGGCAGAAGTGAAGCCAAGAGGAAGGGGCAGAAAAGCATGAAGTTTTACAGAGACTTCAAACACAAGTAGCCTGGGAACGAGCACGGACTTTCGTCAGACACTCTGCGTTATGATTCTGAGACAGTTCTTCAACGGGTACTTGTAAACTGGGATACTCAACTCATTCGGTTATTGTGAGGATTACCTGAACCACGAATATACAAATACACACACACGGTGCTTTGTGGATAGTAGGCATTCAGTAAATGCGTGACTTTTTTTCTTATCCCCTTGTGTTATAGCTTGGTCTGGTTATTTCTATACCTATGAGAAGCTGATCACAAATTTCTAGGGGAGAAATGTACTGGACAAAATTATTTTTAATTTTTTAAAAGATAGACCATGCTAGAAGGGGAAAGGGAAGGTACCCAGGTTCCTGCAAGGTCAGGCCTCTTGGCCAACAGATGTGGGTGTGTAGCACATGCTGACGTAACGGGCCCCAGAGGGGGTTTTCATGGGTGAGTTTTGTATGGCACAGAATCTCACCTATTTTAATGGTGAGACCAAGTTATTCTCAGAGCAAGGACTTCATTACCCTTTCTCTTGATGGGACAAACACATACAATATTAAATTCTGTCCTAGAGCCACTTGACTAAATGTGTGGATGCTTAGAGCCAAAAATACACTCATTGATTTGGGGATTAAGATCTATTTATATGCTTTTCAAACAGATATTTCTGCTCACCTTGAAGCACTTACGCTTGTGTTAGGCTGGATGGCTGGGGACACTGGTCTTACTACGCACAAAAATAGACTCCTCGAGATCATTACAGCAGCAAGTAAGATTGCTGGCCGTGACCAGCCTGTGCCTGGTGAGCTGATGTGCTCAAGGATGAGGAATGTAGGGTGTGTAGAGCAGACTGCTGGAGCCACAGGCTCACCCAAGGCCTCCCTGGCAGAGCAAGGAACCTCCCCACAGCTGAAGAGAATTTTGCAGAGAAATGAGGGAAATAAGTCATGGGACGAGAACAGCTAGAATAAATATCCCTGCTGCCAGTAGCATAGAGACTCTGCAAACTAATTTAACAAGCACAAGCTTTTATTGCCTCCACTGAACCTCATGGCTCCTATATCTGGTGGCAACACAATCGATCTCTACTAGAATTGCCATTGTCTTTGAATTATTAGCTTTCCTCCCATTGCATTGTATTATTAGCCAGGTGGAATTCTGTCAGTGTTTCTAGTTGCTGCATTTTGCTTATTTTGGACTTTGTTTGCCCATATGGATATGCGTGACAGACTGTGTTCAAAGGTGGATCCACCTTTCCACTGTGTATTTTTTTCCTTTGGCATCTTATTTCATTGTAAATTATCAACATTATTATTTTAATGCATCACCCTTCTTAATTTGGTTAGTCAGTGTACTTGGCTGATATTAACCAAAGCCAGATAAAGAGGAGGGGCTGTGGGAGGCAGGAAACACAGCTAAGGGAGATGGGAATTCACTGTAGCAGCTTGGAGACAATTAGGTGTCTGGGGACAGGCTGTTTGTTCAGAGGTGAGAGAGAGAAGTAGTCACAGGGAAGGAGAGAATGGAAACAGAGCCAGCTGACAGGTGGAGGAGGAGGAGCAGCTAAGTATAAACCCAAGGTAGGAATGGCAGCAAAGCGCTGCTTGGCACCCGAGGGGAGACTGCCCGGTAGGCTGGCTGCGGTTTGGCTTTGGAGGAGGCGCAGATGGTAATTAGAATACAGGAGGTGGTTTGAAAGGAGAAAGCTCCTCCAGCACTGCTACCCTGTGGGAATATTCAATCGGCACAGAACATAAGACACTGAGACACAGCTGGATGGCTGGGGGCCTGGATGGACGGGTGGGCAGATAGACAAACAGATGATTGTTTATAGACAGACAGTAGCAATTTAAGGAACAGACATTCAAGGTCCGTTTGCTGTGGACCTTCAGGGATGCCACCCTTACTAGTTCCTTCCTTTGTGGTGTTCAGTGTGTGGTCCTTGGGTCTCTGGATTAAAATGAGCTTGTTTAGAAACTCATGGGAGAGGGGGCTAAGAATCTGCAGTTCAAGAAACTCTCCAGCTAAGTGTTAGACATACTGATGGTTGAAATGCCTGGACTACAGCATCATCCTTTGTCAGGTGTGAAGTCCATGCCGACATCAGATCTTTTTTAATGGACCATGGCTAAACGTCAGACAGGAAGAGAGTAGGATAGTAAATATTTTCTGGGGGAGAGAAGGGCCTTTCTCAGAGTCAGTGGAGGGTCCGAAGCAGGGAGAACACCTGGAAGTATCCTCAGGGTTGCTATGGAGGGAGAGAAAAGTCAAATGACCTGAGTGCCACTTGGGGGTTAGGGACTAATACGCTTTCCAAGGTTCAGCTGAAGTGCCCACTCCTTCACAGCTCATGTCACATTCGCCCACCTAACCCCCGAGAGAAGTCGCCTGTGCGTCTGATGTGTAGAATTTTGTCTGCACATCTTCATGGACTTCACCTACTCACGCGTTTAACAAGTACTTACTGAGCACTTCTGCTGTGCCAGACACGGTCGTCGGCATTGAGGCAGAGCCGTGAACAAAGCAGACAAAAAGGTCTGCCCTGTGGAGCTGAGATTCCACAGGGGAAACATTTAGTAAGAAAAATCTAATCTAATAAAAGAGCAATATGCAAATTGACTCTCACTCCTTTACACCCACCAGCCACGCCCACAAAGCACGCCCACCAACCAATCAGGACAAGTATGCAAATTAACTCAATAAGATGGCGGCAGCAACAGAGCTGGAGTTGCCCTGGGCAATGGAGGAAGCCAGGGCCCTACTGGCCCTGAGCTCTACTCAAGGCTATTAAGTTTCAATTATAGAAGATAAACAAACCCCAGATACCTGCCAGGCTGGGACCTTTGGTTGCCAGGGGCAACCCAGGCTTCTAGCAGGAGACCAAGGCAACAAAGTTTCAATTATAGAAGTTAAATAAATCCCAGATACCTGCTTCCAGCCAGGCACCCCAGTAGGGACCCGAACCCTGAAGGGGCTATGGGCAGCCTGAAATGGCCCTCTGCCCCTCACCCAGGCTGGCCAGGCATGCCAGCAAGTGGACATCCCCTGAGGGGTCCCAGACTGTGAGAGGGCACAGGCCGGGCTGAGGGCCCAGCTCCCCCCCTCCCCCCCCGAATGCACAAATTTTTGTGCACCGGGCCTCTAGTAAATACATATTAGATGAATGCGAAGGGGGAAATACAGGAGGAAATGGTAACAGGAAGTGTGTGACTATAAAAGGAAGCTGTAATTGTAGATAGCCCCGCAAGACCTCTTTGAGAAAGTGATGTTTAAATAAAGACCAGAAGGCTAACGGAAGTGAGCTGAGGGACTACCCAGGGAAAGTGCATTTAAGCAGAGGCAACAGCAAGATTAAAGGCCCTGAGGCAAGGCCTGCTGGTATGCCCCCAGTACCAAGGTGACCTTTGCGTCTGGAGGAGAACAGGCAAGGGAGAGCCCTAGGAGGTGAGGTCAGATGGCTCTGAGCGACATTCAGTAAATGGGTGACTTTGTTTCTTATCCCCTTGTGGGCCTCAGAAAACTTTTGTAGATTTTTAGAAACATGTTTTCCTTTATAAGATGGAAATTGTTGGAGAATTTTGAGCTGGTGAGTTTTATTCACTTTGACAACATCCCTGGTTATTTTGTTGAGAATAACTGATGGGGGGAAGTTTGACAGAAGACTAGTCTTCAAGAGCTATGGCAATCATCCAAGGGAGAAATAATGGTAGCTTGGACCAGTGTGGCGGCAGAGAAGGTGGTGAGAGATGACCCACTCTGAAGATATTTTGAAAGTTTGGCCAACAGGTCGCGTAAGAGAGCACAAGAGGCAAGAGGAAGAACTCTAAGTTCTGGGGCCTGAGCAACTGGAAAAGGGCTGTTGTCATTTATTGCCATGGGAAATGCTGTATGGAGACCAACTTTGGGGGAAAGGGTAAACACTTAAACACTCAGAGGTAGCGTGAGCAGCTCTGCTGGTTTGCCTGGGGCCGAGGGTTCGCAGCACACAGGACTTCTGAGAAAACATGAAGCTGACTGAGATGACTGACCACCGGCTCAGAGGTCAGGGAGATGAATGAGAAACTGGTGAAAAGGAACAGCAGAGCCAAAGGAGACATGTTGCCCTGGGAGCCAAGTAAATAACAAGTTTCAAGTAGAAGACAGCTCTCAACTCTGTCAGGTGTTGCTGATGGGGCAGTAAGATAGGGGCTGAGAGTTGACCACTGCATTTAGCAACAGAGAGGTCACAGGGGACCTTGCCAAGAGCAGCTTGAGTGAAAGGAGCGAGACTGAAAGCCTGATTTTAGTGACTATTTTAGTCAGCTCAGGCTGCTCTAGCAAAAATACCATAGACTGTGTGTGTGGCTTAAACAACAGAAATGTATGCTCACGGTTCTGGAGGTGGCAAGCCCAAGATCAAGGTGCCAACAGATTCAGTTCCTGGTGAGAGTCCTCTTTCTGGCTTACAGACAGCTATCATCTTACTGTATCCTCACACCCTCTTCAGAGTGTGTGTGTGTGTGTGTGTGTGTGTGTGTGAGAGAGAGAGAGAGAGAGAGAGAGAGAGAGAGAGAGAGAAGTAATGAGAGAGAGAGAGAGAGAGAGAGAGAGAGAGAGAGAGTAAGATTGCTTTTTCTTCCTATAAGGACACCAATCCTCAATCCTATAAGATTAGGACCCCACTCTTAAAAATCTCACCTAACCTTAGTTACCTCCTAAAGATCCTATCTCCAAACACGGTCACATTCCAGGTTAGGACTTCAACATATGAATTTGGGGAGGGACACAATTCAGACTATAGCAAAGAGAGAAATTGGGAAGAGCAAGCAACACCCTTGGGAAGTTTTCCTCCACAGAAAAGAAAAAAGTGAGTGGTAGCTGAAGGGTATATAGGATCAAAAGAAGGTTGTTATTTGCTTTAAGGTGGGTAGAAGAGGAAAGGTATGTGGTATGATGATGGAAGTAATCTGGGAAAGAGGGGATGGGGTCCCTAATTAGGTAAAAAGGAGTGGGACATAAGGACAACTGGGGTGGACTGAATGAGGAGCAAAGATAGTTCATCTTCTGAAACAGGAGGAGATACAAAATTTATGGACACAAATTCATACAGGCCCACAGATGTAGTAATTCCCTTCCAATCACTCCTGTTTTTTTGGTGAAATAGAAAAGAAAGGTCGTCAGCCGTGAGTGATGATAATGAGAGGAGCTGACGGCAATTTGAGGTCAGAGGAAAAGTAGCCGAGTCTGCTGCGAGAGTAGGAGAGCGGTGGACCAAGGGAATGAAATTTAAGTGCTAGGGAGCATTAGGGACCCACTTAGCAATGAGCACCCCTTCCGAATGGAAGTCAAACACTGGCACCTTAGCACAGTTCATTATGATCATCCCTGGAAGGAAGTTGCACAAAGATTGGAAGACCTGGGATCTGGGCAGATTTTCACCATTTACTTATGCCAGTCCCTTAACTTCTCTGAATCTCCCTGTATTTTTATCTGTAAAAATCAGGATATTCACATCTGCACTGCCTACCTCAGAAAAATCATGAGGTGGAACACGAGGGATATCTTATAAAAGGTCAACTGCTACACACATCAAGCTTACTTGGAAACTAGAGTGGATACAACTAGAACAGCACAAAAAGGTGTGAGGCCCTATGGAGTTTCCAGGTTGAAATGAGGTCTTTCCAGAAAGAATGGCATAAAGCCATTTGGAGCAACAGGTGGGAAGGGACATCAAAAGGAAAAGAGAAAGAAAAGTTAAAGGGGACACACTCTGCCAACAACTACAGGCTGCTGTGGCCCAGGACTGGTTGGGGCTAATTCTGCTGAGGACACAGCAGTCAGCAGACACCCAAGGTGGGGGCTGCCACTGGCCCCTACACACTCTTTCTGTGAGTTAGAAATGGGTGCCCCTTCTTTCCACTTGTCAAAAACTTGTCCTGATATACCTACTTCCCTAGAATAAGACATTTTCTTGATATGTTCCTGAAAAATTGTTGAAACAAATGTGGCCATCTAGTGTTATTGTGTGAATGGTGCCCCCTAGGGTTGTGTAGTGCACAAAACCACACAGCAGTTCTGTCTTGGTTGACCTTCAACACTAACTAACCCCTTCACTGTGCACCACCTCGTGATGAATCCTTCGTATCTATATATATAAAATAATATAAAATATAATGTTTTTAAAATCAAAATTAAACATTATTGGTTTTTGTACTTTAGACTATATAAATAGATATAGATATAGATATAGATTATATATATATATATATATATATATATATATATATATATACACACACACTCTTGGTATGCCTGGATTAGAAATGATCTTTGAAGATCATTGACTTCCAGAAAGAATTTTAACATATGCATTCCAGGAGGTGAGAATGTAATGGTACGTACTGGCATATATTATGTGCACTGTTCTGTTAAAAACTAAGCAACCATTTAAAGAACTAACAGGCTAGACTCATTTGGGTCCATTTTTCTAGTCAAATCATTTGAATTAGAAGCTGAATTTAAGAAAAGTTGTTCAGCAAGGTCAAATCCAGTTTTCCTTTCTCACAAAGACTATATATCTATTTTGTGGATAATTGCCACCTTGTGAAAGATCCAGCTTAGTGGATTCCTGGCCTAGTACTCAACTGAGAACTTTAAGTGTATTATTTCACTAAATCCTATCAACCGCCTTATGAGATCACTGTTATTACCTCAACTTACAGATGAGAAAACTGAAACTTGAAGAGGTAATCTTGCCCAAAGTAAATACCAAGAGTCAAGGTCTCACTCTTTCTCTTGGTATCCATAGCCACCTGTCCTCTGTCACAAGTGTGTCCGTCACCCTTGAGACTTGATTAAATTATTATTAGGATGATTAAATGAGCCTTTTGGACTGCTTCAAGAATCATTAAATACTGTATTTCTTAAGTTTTAAGGGTCTAGTTTAGCACTAGAAGACATACCATTGAAGCCAAAATCTATGGGTGGTATTATCTGTGGAATAAAAGTTTATAATTCAGTATCCTAAACACCATATATTCTCAGAGCAAGCCAAACAGAGCACCATAATTTGAAAAATAACTCAGATAATAATAATATCATTTAAAGAAAATATTTCAGAGCTGAAATAATTCAAATCTTTTTTTTTTTGTCAAATAACAGAACAAAATTTCCCCTACAACGCCCTTCAATGCTTTAATTTATTTAAAGCCCTGTCCCAGCTCACCTGTCATTCCTGCATTCTTTTAGAAACTCCCCCTAGTGGCCTAGAAGTGGCCTAGCATACATGAGGGAGATTCGGAAGTACTGCAGCAATTCATTTTCTTTGTCTACTTTTTTTTTTCTTTAACTCCTCCAGCTCATTATTTTGTTTTATTTTTCAGTTACAGTGGATATTCAAAAGTGTCTTATATTAGTTCCAGGTGTACATAGTGGCTAGATAATTGTATAATTTACAAAGTGATCCCCCCACCCCTCTGATCATTCAAGTACCTAATTATACCTAATTATTAAATTATTGACTATTCCTTATGCTGAACTTTATACCCCATGACTGTTTTGTAACTACCAATTGTCTTTGTCTGCTTTGATGGAAACTGTTCTCTTACTAAACTGTGAAGGTGAGATCAGAAGGAGAGCATGACATGTCAGTTTCTAAATGGCAACATCCCACCCAGTGAGACAAAGAAGTGAGGGACCCAGTGACTTTTATGACAATGAGCATCAAAGAAGACCCTTCAAGCTCCCAAATTTCAGAAATTTACGGACTTGAAGTGTGAGGGCCAACGCCCTTGACATCACAGATCCTTCCTGCAGTCACAATGCTGCTGAGCCTCCCTGGAAAATATTCCAGAAATAGAAAGACTTTCGTCAGGATTCAATCAATATTCCTCAGTACTCTGGCTTTCAAAGAAAGGAAATTTTTTAAAGTCTCCGTTTCCCTTCAAAAAAATCAAGGCAATAAAAAATAAAGCCAGGAAATCAAGCATCATGAGTTCAGGTATTTATCTCATGGATTACTCAAGGTCTCTGAATTTCTCAAACTTTACTATCAGACTTATATTTCGTGTTATATATAAACAAGGTAATAAATCCCAAAGAAAACCATAGGATGGTTTGGGCACAATAGGGTGAGAAATCATTCCTCGTTAGTTTGATCGAAATGAGTGCATCTCAGCCAAGTTTTCTAAATGTGTAATGGAAGTACCTGAGACCATAAGCTCTTCCAGCTGACTGTAGGTGTGATTGGAGGGGGGCGATTGGGGTAGGTAAGCAAGGAAGAGGAAATTGTAAACCTGTTTGGAAGGCTCCCTTAACCACCCTATGTACAATGATACAATTTAAAAAAATTACCCCTGCAGAAATTCATGTGCCATAGTTCCTGATCTGATTCAGCATTCTGGTTGCCTAGATACAGATATAAACAAAAGTGTCTCCCCGACTGCAGAGGAACAGCCAGATGAACCTGATGGCCCCCTGCCTGGCTCAACTGGTGACGAAGAAAACAAAGTAAGCTATTCTCTTAGCTATTCTTACTGAAGACAGAATATCTTGTTCCGCTTCTTTAAAGCTCAGCATTGCTTAGAGACGTCTAAGGAATCCTGGAAAGCTGTTTTTATTTTCACTCTGCCCACATTTCTGTTGGGTTTGTTTTTTTCTGCTTTGACAAAGGGACTAATGGCAACACAAGCTGAAAAAGCAAAAGGGCTCGATTTTCAAATACATTCATTGGACTGACATTTAATACATACACTAAAAATTAACAAAATTGATTATTTTTTAGTAAGATACAAAAGAAACTATGATAAAGTCAGGGTATAGATGGTATCTGTAACATGAAAAAAAGATCAGCTAAATGGAGTGTTTCTTTTACTGGTACTTGTCATAGCCTCCCCATTAAAGAAAAAGAACATTCAAAAAAGAAGTGTTTTCAGACTTAGCTTTTTAATAACCATGACACCTGACCAGCAGGTACAGCTTCTTGTGACAGAAAGAGCACTGGAAAGCTAGCACAATGTTGAGCCCTGATATTGTGTATCTGGTAGCTGTACCACACATTTGCTGTGTGACTTTCAGCAATGACTTAATCTCTCTGTTTCTTTTTCTGTGAAATGGGCTAATTAAGCTGGTCATTTAAAAAAGTGGGGTTTGAGTGGGCCACTATGGTAAAGAGCTTAGCATGTAGGAAGGACTCAGTCAATAGCTGTAATTATAATCATTACCCATATGATCTTGAATAAGTCCTCTAGTTCTCTGCTCCTCAGATTCATCACCTATAAAAATATTCATCTTAAATTCTTTCTGTAATAAAGGAGGATTTCAGTTACTTAAAATAACTGTTATTCTTTTGATAAAGTCACATGACATATGTGAACGTATTTTATAGGCAATTAAACCATAAAAGATGACGTTTTCAAGTATTATTCTGAAACAGGTGAAAACTAATGCATGTAAAAATTCCCATAATAAGCATCAAGTTGTGAGAATTTTTATGTAATTATATTCTAGCTTGTAGGAATAGGGATGAAACAGAGCTGAAACAGAAACTCCTATATGCAATTAACAAAGTTATTAAATTTACTGTGTTAGATATATAAAAACTTGCACAGAAATAAAGAGGAAATATATATGCCATAATGTTAATGTCTTGTGCTCAAAGCAGAATTATAAGTGAAAACATTTTTTCTGCACCTTTCATTTTTCTATATTCCTAAAATTTTCCTCCCTTATTGGGTTTAACATTTGTTTAAAAGTTTATGACCTGTAGGTGTTTTAAGAGGATGCTACTTATGGTTTTCAAAATAAGACTTAAATTAATAAAATAAAAAAACATATATAGCCAATTGTTTTACTTGAGAAGGAAATAGGATGACAATAACCCAGTCATATAGTGTCCCTGGAAAAATAGTCATCATTACTCTCTCATTCCACAAACACTTACAAAGGGCTACTAGGTGCCACACTAACAGGGATCAGCCAGTTGCTGAGGAAATACCACAGACAGACGGGCAGGCCAGGGCCACAGTGGAGAGGTGGGGAGGAAACCTCTGGCATTAGTAAGTGAGGAACCCAGGTCAGCACTGTTTCAGCAGAAAACTACATGGTCTCTAGGGAGTGAGAGTGGTTTTCACAGCATGGACCTGGGCCCAGTGGATCGTTATATTCCTTCTGTAGGGCAAGACCAGGCTTCAGAGCAGCAGACCCCACTCAGCAATGGGGAGGGGTCTAACCCTGTGGAGCTCCAGTCCGTTCTGCTTACCAGGCTAGTGTCTGCTATTGAACGAGACTGCGTTAAACCATCTGAGGAAGACAAGCCTCTGTATCCTAAGGCCAGGCCCGCTCAGGAGAGCCTTTCTGTTGTCCTCTTCGTTGGGAATTGACTTTTTTTTTTTTTTTTTTTTTTTTTAGTTTCACTGGAGGAGCTAGATTTCTGATTAAGTTTCTTAGGCCTTCAATTAAGAAGTGGTCATTCCTTAAGCATTTGAAAACGAATGATTTCTGTATGTGGGTCTCAACCTATTCTGCTCACCATCGCAGTATACAATAACATAAAGCAAGAACAAGTATCCTAGGGACACAGCTTGCTCAAGTTTTTAAATGACATGGAATTCCACTCTTCTCTCCTATTGAGTCTAGTTCAGTGACAGGTTATTAAAATGAAGATAAAAATGTGTCCTGTTCTTAAACTTAAAATAAAAGAGCATTAGAGTTGAAAACAGTTTCATAGCATATGCGGACACAGCAAGTACATTTTGATCCTCTTTCTTCCAACAAATGCTGCAAAATTATGAACTTTAATGCAAATAGAACTTTTTAGAGATGCCATTTTTTTAAAAATAGCTAAGCATTCATATGGTCAACTATGTTTAGTACTGGTAAGTTATGTATATAACTGTGCTCTAACTTTTTTAAATATATGTTTTGATTTCAGAGAGAGGAGAGGAAAGGGAGAGACAGAGAGAAACATCAGGGATGAGAGAGAATCCTTGATCAGCTGCTTTCTGCACACCCCACACTGGAGATTGAGCCCACAACCCCAGACATGTGCCCTGATTCGAACTGTGACCATCTGGTTCCTAGATCAATGCTCAACTACTGAGCCACATTGACTGGGCAACTGTGCTCTGACTTTTATTTCTCATTGGCTATAATAAACTGGCACCCAGCTCTATTAGAAAACAACACTACCTTGATAGACTAGTTTTCTCATTTTGGGTTTGTTTGTTTTTTTGTTTTTGTTTTTTTTTAGAAAATTAGCTGATTTCCCTTGGAATTCAGCACGTCAGGAATAATTCACTCTGTAAGAACTTCTTTAGAAACTCAGCCAATAATCACTGAATATTTCATTTAAAAATTATCTAAGAATAATCCATGACTTTGACCTTTCCCAAAAGTTTTTCCTATGATACCAAATCTGTGAAATGCAGCTCCCTGATGTCTTCCCAGAACTTGACTTTAGTTTTAGTCTCTACAATACAAAAGGGGCCTGTGCAAGATTAACTGGGCTGATGGTCTATGATCTATAGTTTTTGTTTTGTTTAAAATTTAAAAATTTATGTAAGGATAAGATAGATAGGAATTTCCCTGATGGTACATTTTAAATCCATGACCTTTGTTTTAGGTAAGATTATCTCCAGTCAAAATGTCAACCAAGAATTCTACAGATCTAGTTGAATATGTTGACAAGTAAGTCTGTAAATTATAACTAGTTTTAACCACCTACTGTATTTAATGATTCAGTGAGAGATTAAAGGGTTTGAAAAAATCTTTAGTTCATCCAAACTAGTCTCTGCTTTTGAAAGAGACTGCATTAAACCATCTGAGAAAGACAAACCTCTCTATCCTATTCCTTTCTGATTGACAGAGCAAGCTAATTTTACTGTCTGCTCTTTAATAACCTCCATAGGTTCCATATATTTATGAATGACACTAGAAGCCCAGTGCATGAAATTTGTGCATGGGTAGGGTCCCTAGCGGCTGCTAGCTGCCAGCAGGGGCCTCCCTTCCCCAGCTGCTGGCTGCCGGCCAGGGCCTTCCTTCATTCCCAGCCACCCCCTGATGGTCAGCACACATCATAGCGAGCGATTGAACTCCCAGTCAGTTGAACTCTCAAGGGGACATTTTGCATATTAAGCTTTTAGATAGATAGATAGATAGATAGATAGATAGATAGATAGATAGATAGATAGATAGATGATAGATAGATAGATAATACAGCATAGGCAATGAATGACATACAAGTTCTGACATAGTTAACTATGACTTTACAAATAAACCAAATCAATCTTTTAACATTTTATGATCAAAAGTCAGGAAAATTTGACATATATTAAATTAATCACCAGAAAATTTTGATTGAGCTGTTTACAGTGCTTCACCTGGAGCTCATCGAGGGGAGAGCTACAGAAGAGGGACAACTCTGGGGACTTGGAAACATAACATGCTATTAAAACATGTGCAATGTCCAAAAGATCCTAAAATTCCAGTTTGAAAAGATTAGATCACAATTGGCAATGCCTATTTTGTTGTTTTCTAATCCATTTGTCAGAGGAGGATTTATTCTTATACACCAGTTAATGTTTGCAGAGAACTTGGGATTTAGTGTCGGGCTTTGCATGATATTCTGTGTGACTTCGGTCAGTCTTACAATGTCTCTGGGCTTTGGCGCTTTCATTTGCCAAATGAAGAGGTTAGATGAGATGTTCTCTAGGACCCACTGCAGCTTTTAAGTAATCTGGCTCTAAAAATATACATCAAACAACAGCTGACCTTGAGGAAAGTAAAAGGACTTCTCGTTTCTGGGCAATCTCTGCTTTCTCTATAAAATAGAGTGAGGTTTTAAGTGGTGGATGATGAGCAGCCTGAGCTCCAGGGATTTTTTAATCAAGATAAGACCCAGATTTCATTTCCAGGATGTGGATTAGAAAGATGCCTCTACTTTCTATTTCTCAACTCTGCCCACAATTTCTCATAAATATTCTTTTATGCAGTAAATGGCTGAGATTTAAGAACATACATTATTTGCCCATGGGATTTAACTGTGAATGGAAAATAAATTCTGCCCATAAATTATTCTTTTTAAAATTTTCTTCAATCAACACTCCTTAAAAAATTTCTTACTATTGAATCAAATAATTTATAAGGTCTCTTCCTACCCTGTGATTCTTTGGTTTTCAAAAATTGGTTATCACCATTTATTCACTTAACAAATATTTATTGAGTATCTACTAAGTGCCAGGCACTATGCTGGGCACTTGGAGAGCCATCAGTGAACAAAAGAGACAAAGATCCCTGCCCTCAGGGAGCTTCTGTTCTAGCAGGAAGAAGGGACACACATGGCAGAGAGTCTGACAAGGGTAGGCCTCATGGAGAAGTTGACAATGAGGAAGTTGGCCTTGTGGACATCTTAAGGAAAAGCAAAGTTTCTAAGGCAGGAACATTCCTGTAGTGTGGCAGAAACATCAATGAGGTGAAGAGGGCTGGAATTAAAAGGAGAGAAGTATAAAGTTGAACTTTGACGCTATCTTGATGAGGGAAATGAAATTGCTTTGTAATGAGGAGCTGTCTGCGCTGGGCTTTAGCCAATATGTACCTCAGGTATTCCCTCTGTAGTACGTTTTGGGAAGATGAAGGTCTGGCTGACATCCAAAGAATGGCTTTTAAAATTTAGAAACATACTATCAGTAAGTCAAATGGGCAAATAATCAATGATTAATGATTTTTCTTTGTGGTAGAATATGGCATTCGGGGTCTGGAAAGTATTCATCTTCAAGGCCTTCTTCTTAGTACCATAGCAGATATGTTATTAGATCATAATGTATTGCCTTTGTTGCTACATGATGGAGATGGATATTTCCCATTACAGTACACAAGAAAGGAAGACAAAACGCTGTTGCTTGAGCTTTCTATGGGATAAGTCATGTTAGGTTGGAGATCTTTCGGGTTTTGTTTTAGAATACCATATCCTTCTTTGAGAGAAATTAGCTCCCAAGTGAGAAAGCTCAGCATAGCCTACACAGCTTATAAAGAAAGGGACACACGGGGCACTTTGGGTTGTTAATTTATTATTACTTGGTAGATCTTCTCCCACTGAATATTTCCATGGCTCCATTGACCACACATACTGTTATAGCTTCCGGCTCTTACTCAGGGTTAATCATCTTATTTAATCCTCACAATAACCCTAGAAGGTGAATAATGCTACTGTTTTAAAGACGAAGACAAGACACTGGGGTTCAGAGGAGACAAATACGTATTCAAGGTCACACAATCATATGATAGAACCAAGATGATAACCCAGAAATCTATGTCAATGTTACTTCAAAACTTATTTTCTTAATCACTCCTCTATCCACAATCCCTGCGAGCTACACACACACTGTGGGACATGTCACATCCAACCCCTCCTTTGCAGCACAGAGATAGATGATGCAATCATGGATTTCTGACCTTCCTCCATGGGTGCCCCTCCACAGGGTATAGGCAGCCTTGTCTCAGAGCATTTTAGCCATATCTCAAAGGCACTGCCATTAGCCATACTGCGGTCCTTTATTCTTCTCTCTCTAGCATCTCCTTACTGACCCCATCTGTGAAGGTCAAGACTCTGGCTGTGGGAGGGCATGGCTACTGGAACTGGCCATTACCCACACCACCTTCCCCCAAATCAGTCAGGGTGAGCACTGCCCAGGTGAAGCTCAGCCTCCCCGATCCAGGAGCCTCTCTGGACTCTTGCCACAGCTAAGAGCTTCTGCTCAATGTGAGAACTCTGCCATGTCAGGTTGCGGCCAGCCTCAGTTATCTAGAGCAAAGAAGATCCTTAGGACTCCAAAGAGATTTGTGGGCCAATGAGAGGAAAAGTAACTGGGGTGAAAATTAAACAATGCTGGGAGCAAGTTACATATTAAAAATCAGAGTAATAAATGCCTCTTGTACCTGAGAAAATGCAAATATAAAAGGGAGATCTACTAATTGGTCTAAACAAAGCTGCTGTGATATAGGAGAGAGTCAAAGAGGCAGGTTACAATGTTTCCCAGTTGAGTTACTGATAATTTCTAAGCCTCAGTTTTTACCTAAATTAAAAAACTTTCACTTATGCCACAGGTTAGTTGTGGGGATACAAGGCAATAGTGTTTATGACAATGATATATTAACTAAAAGCACTATATAGAAAAAAGGTGGTGCAATACATCCCTTATATTTCCTCCAGAACTCTCCTCAAATCACGTAGGGCTGCCAAAACACAGTGCCACACCTGGGTGGCTTAAAACAATGGAAATTTATCGCCTTACCATTCTGGAGGCTATAAACCCAAAATCAAGATGTCAGCAGGGTTGGTTCCTTCTAAGGGAGCTGAGAGGAGTCTGTTCTAGCCTCTGTCCTAGCTTCTGGCAACAGCTGGCAATTCCTGGCATTCCTTGGCTTGTGGATGCATCAATCCAACCTCTGCTTCTGTCTTCACATAGTGTTCTTCCCATGGGTCTCTGTTTTCACATGGCCATTCTTATAAGAACATTGGTCATTTTGGATTAAGGGCCCATGCTACTCCAGTATGACCTTATCTTAACTAATAATATCTGCAACAATCCTATTTCCAAATTACGTCACATACTGAGGCATTAGGACTGCAACATATCTAATAACACCAACTAATAATCTA